>JAJKFI010000049.1:8422632-8437991 GCA_029204185.1 Lerista edwardsae | reverse complement strand
CTCTCTCTCTCTCTCTCTCTCTCTCTCTCTCTCTCTCTCTCTCTCTCATAGCAGATAGTAACAGTGTTTAGGGAGCAATCCTAATCTGGAGGTAGGCCAGCACAGTTGGGCCAGCAAAGTTTGGCCAGCACAAGGTACACAATAAAGTATGTTTGGACCACTCTTGAGCTCAAAGAGGCCAGCACGCAGACGGGCGCCATCCTCCCTAACTCCAAGAGTGGCCCAAACGCATTTTGCAGCAGCCCTTTTGCTGGCCAAACTGTGCTGGCCTAACTGTGCTGGCCTAACTCCAGGTTAAGATTGTGCCCTTAGTGAACTGTCACAGCCATTTAGAAAACCATTAATACGGAAGGTGCCGTAAAATACTGGAGAATTCTCTCAGAGCAGAGTCCTAACCTGGAGTTAGGCTGGCACAACTAGGCCAGCAAAGTTTGGCCAGCACAAGGGCCACCGTAAAGCATGTTTGGATCACTCTTATCAGTCCATTTGTGTGCTGCCCTCTCTGACTCCGAGAGTGGTCCAAATATGCTTTATGGTGGCCTTTGTATCAGCCACCATATGGTCTGACTGTGCTGGCCTAATTTCAGATTAGGATTGCGCTCTCACTTTAAGAAAAGATTAATCTAGGCATTATGATGACATCCGATTTAATTTTTTACAACTTGTAGTAGTCCACCAGGATTGTCAAGGTGCATGTTTGAGCATGGATCACTTCTCATGATATTTTTTTAATCATACAGGTGCACATATCCAATATCACATTCACACATTCTTCTAGCCTTGTGGGAGAACCAGAACTATCTGAATTCCTTCTTCCCGCTCTGTAGTTGCCTCCCAAATTTTGTGTGTGTGTGTGTGTGTGTGTGTGTGTGTGTGTGTGTGTGTGTGTTTCACATTGAAGTATCTGAACTTTGGACCTGTCCAGACCTTTCATATCTATGATCTTTATTTTGTGCATCGTCATCACTGTTCTTAGTAAATTAGTATTCATTAGCATGCCAGACCTAACTGTCAAATTCAATTGTTTCTTTTCTGATTAATTCAGGTTCCAGTTAGCCCATATACGACTTATCTGTAAAGATCTGCATCTAATCCCTGATCTTCCCCAACCATCCAAATGTCTCTCTTTGCAACACAACAGATGTGCTACATCAGCTGCGCCATTGTGCGCACTTCCGTTCCTCTTGCTCATCTGAGGCCAGGACTTGGGGAACTCTTGCTCAATTGCAGATGTGTCTTCTTGCCCTGAGTTCACTAGGCTTGTGACAAAAAAAAGACATGTTTAGTTGAATGCAGAATGTTGCAGAGCAGACAGTATATTCGGGAATGAGGTATGAGAAGAGGTGAGCGGGGGGGGGAAGCGCTGTAGCAATATAAGTTGACAGAAGACCAGCATAGGACAGATTGGCCGGATGCCAACGGTCAACAATGCAAAGGATGAGAGACGTCAATGCAGAAACATTCTTATATGGGAAAGTGCAATCAGACAATGCTTCCAAGGGGAAATCAGAAGCCACAGTGCATGCGCTTGTCATCATTTATTTCCTGGGAAATGCAAATACCTCATACTGAAGTCCCCACTGGTGTGATATTTATAGCACCCAGCTGGATCATTACAGGTTATTAATCCCAGCATCCCCACAACAAAGCCAAACTAAATGGTGAGAGTAAAGCAAACCAGTCTGGAAGAGTGATGGTGATAGGAGGGGAAAGTCAGATGGGAAAACATGATTTCCTAATAGTGACTTGGCTGAAGTTGCAGAAGGCATTCTGCCAATAGTTTACTTGAGGACATCATAAGTGTCCTCCAGCCACAGAAAGCAGATATGAGATTCATCATTACTTAATACCACTGAGTGTGCAATCCTAACCTGATGTTAGGCAGGCACAAGTTAGGCCAGCAAAGTTTGGCCGGCACAAGGGCCACCGTAAAGTATGTTTGGACCACTCTCGGAGTCAGAGAGGCCAGCACACAGATGTGAGCCATTCCCACTGACTCCGAGAGTGGTCCAAATGCGCTTTGTGGTGCCCTTGTGCCAGCCAAACTTTGCTGGCTTAACTTGTGCAAGCCTAACTCCAGGTTAGGATTGCTCCCTAATACTGTCTGATTAGAAGATGAAGAGTTTTAATTGCTTTCAGAGAGCACCCATGTTCCAGGGAATCTGATTCAGCATGAAACACCAGCTTCTTGACATTCCCTGTGCACTGTGACAGCACCAAACTGTATTATATAGCGGATAATCTTGTAGGCAACCTACAGCCTGCAGCCTACCACCCAAAATTATCCAGCCATGGTCCCAAAAAGATCTATCTACCAGGTAAAAAAAATCCAAGTTTTAACTCAAGGTGCAAGCCTATACTGAGCTGGATTGGCAAGGCCGGACAGCCTGTGCCAAATCCAATGCAGTATAGTGGAGGCTGGAGCTAAACAGCAGGCGCAGATCCGAGGAGACCGCGCAGCCCGAATCAGGGCTGCGCAGCCTCCCAATCGGGCTTAGGATCAATCAATCAATCACTATCAATCACTAGTATTTATATACCGCTTTTCAACACAAAGTTCACAAAGCGGTTTACAGGCAAATAGTAACATTAAAGTTAAATGGTTCCCTGTCCCAAAAGGGATCACAATCTAGAAGAATGGAGAACACCACCAGCAACAGCCACGAGAAAGACCTGTGCTGGGGTGAAAAGGGACAATTGCTCTCCCCCTGCTAAATATAAGAGGACACCGCTTGAAAAAGTGCCTCTTGCCCAGTTAGCAGGGGTTATGGCCGATTCCCATTCCCGCCCATGTCCCACCCACAACCTAACTCCCCCCTCCCTCCAATCCTGTGCCCGAACGGACACGGAGTCTCCCTCGCACCATCCGGCTTCATACGACGCGAGAGAGGCTTGGCGCAGGCGCAACGGGACTGGCACTGCCTGCAGCACTGATCCCGTTGCTAGAGCCTCAACATGGGGGTGCCAATCAGCGCCCCTGGGTCAGCACTCACAGTATCACATCAATGCTATGACATATGAGGCAGGCAGTGTTGCTTAGTGCCTCTCTTAATATATTAGCCTGGGAAAGGGCAGGGGACTGTTGATAGGAAAAGTGTTTCATCTGGGCGAGGCATATGCTGCATGCTCTTCACTTATGGCGAGCTTTGAAGGGGAAAACCACTGGCTTTCTGCCTCTATTGATTCGCTGTTCGAAGTGCAAACTGCCATGGTCAAAAGCATTGTCACTGCTGTGCCTCATAATGATGCGACTCATAATGATGCACTGCCTGCAGCGCCGGTCCTGTTGCTCGAGCGCCAACATGGGGGTGCCGATCAACGCCCCCGCATTTGCGCTCACAGTGTCGCGTCAATACTATGACGTAGCACTGACATGACAGGGCGCGCTAGGATTGCTCTGCCTGTTTTACTGCATAAGCAGACCAAAGGCAGAAGCTTCCTTTGAGCATCATTACATTTTCTGTCTGGGCATGTGCCTCTCCATGCCTCATCCATCTCTTTTTTCTTAGTTCTGTGGCCTAATTGGGAGGTTCACGCATGTGTATCAAATGCACATGCGTGCTTTCTTTTGGTGGACCCAATGTCTGGCCCCTAGGTGGAAGAAGGTTGACGACCCCAGCTGAATGGGGATGAGAAAGATTTATCAACAGGTCTTACCTAAATCAAGCATCCCTGTTTAGAACACCAGTTGCCTCAGAAGAACAGTAGATACAAATACCTGCATGCCTGCTTGAAAGCTCCCAGAGTGGCATGGGGTTAAATGCTGCTGGCAAGAAACATCTGGACCAGAGAGATGTTGCCAAGCAATTCTTCTGTTTTTATTGCATTACCTGACCTTACCTATTTAAACATAAATCCAATATTCAAAATAAAGAGAGCTTATGTTTGCTTTGATAAGCTATACTTCATTATACAGGGAATATGGAACTCCAATTCTAGAAGAGCAAATTATATCTGAGGGGTGTGTGTGTGTGTGTGTGTGTGTGTGTGTGTGTGTGAGTGAGTGAGTGAGTGAGTGAGTGCATGCATGTGTGTTTGCAGGAGAGAAGCAGTAGGCCACAGCTCTGTTCACAGAGCTGACGGAATCAATCAGTCCCACACACAGCAAAGCTAACTTTTGTACTGCAACACACAATGACTGAAGCTATAGTAACATGGGCAGAATAACAAGATGGGGGAAAGAGCCTAATAGGCTGGTCAAAAAAGAAAAGAGCATACCTTTAAACGAGAGAGAGAGAGAGAGAGAGAGAGAGAGAGAGAGAGAGAGAGCACAGTCACACAATCTGCCTAATGTCACCTGGCCCTTGGTTCCCCATCTATAAAATGGTAATATTAATTATGTTGCATGTTACATAGTTATGTTGAGAAATGGTAAGTAGAAGTGCAGATGAAAACTGTGTGAAATCATCTCTGCAATTGTAATCATTTTTATGTGGGGCTCTTCCACCCTGGAGAATCTCTGCAGCCTAGTCATTATAACTGTCAAGCATCAAACCTGGCCGAAGGCTGAAAACCCGTCCAACAGTCGCATCACTATGAGGCACAGCAGTGAAGCTGCTTTTGACCATGGCAGTTTGCACTTCAAACAGCAAATCAACAGAGGCAGAAAGCCAGTGCTTTTCCCCTTCAAAGCTGGCCATAAGTGAGGAGCACGCAGCACATGCCTCGCCCAGATGAGACACTTTTCCTATCAACCGTCCCCTGCCCTTTCCCAGGCTAATATATTAAGAGAGGCACTAAGCAACACTGCCTGCCTCGGGCCCAGGACTCTCAGACACAACAAAAGGCAGGGAGGGGGCCAGGCTTTGAATTCTTCACTCCCCCACTCTCTTGTAACAGCTAGATAAACACACCAGATGATAAGGTTGTTTGCATTGCCTCCCACAGCCAACAACAATATGAACGCCACAGGACAACACTCCGTATTACTTATGACATATATAGCATACCCCAGTGGTGTCATTCAAATGATTTAGGAACAGGAACTCACTTTTGATTGGCACTTGTCGGGAACCCGGAACCAGCCACGGAGCCCGTTAGGATCCGGAACGCCTGTTCTGGTCCGTTCCCCCTGAATGACATCACTGGCATACCCTGACTTTCTTCCAATTATGGCAACTTATACATGGGTTCTCAGGTGGTCTCCCATCAGAGCACTGAGCAGGCCTAGACCAGTTTAGGTTCAGCAAAGTGGTTGTCTCATGGGACATGATGATGTCACATCACACATGATGCCCCTGTGTGCTTTGAGAAAAAACAAAAGAACACAAAGGAATAAAGAGTAATTGTAGTAGCTCTGTGTTACTCATAATGCCTAGTTAAACGCTCGGTACAACACTGGGTTAGGTCATATCATCACAGACACCTGTATACAACACCCACACACAACCTGTCCCAGTTCTCTCCATGTGTCTCCCAATCATTGCCACACTACAAGCAACAACAGTTGTGATTACAACCCCAGTGCGGACAATATAATCTGCTGAGCAAGAGTCATGCCTTGATCCCACAAAGACTGCACCTGCTTTGTGCAAGAAGCTTGTGTTTGCTTGCTTCCCCCCACATCTAATTTTAACACGCAGGCTACAAATAATCATTTAGAAGAAGTTGCCATCTGGATCTGTTTTCTCAGGTTGCGGGCAACCTTAGGGTTCACTTAAGGCCCAATCCTAACTATGATAGTGCCAGCGGTAAGCTCTTCCCACCTGCACCATTGTCGCAAAGGTGCCATAAGGAATTTCTAGTGCCGGCAGTAAGGTTTACTACCAGTGCCGGCCCAGCGCCATGCCTCAGCATCCAGAGAAGCCTCGGAGAAGCCACCCAGTGGTATGTAACACCACCACCAGCAGTGCACTCATTTGGAGCACAGGGGAGGTCATGGGGAGGGCAGAATGGGTGGGGAGAGAAAGGGTGGGGGTGGGACCAGAAGCGGCCTCTGCTACCAGATCCTAACCTCTGTGTTGTGACATGGAGGCACTGAAGTCTGCGCCGGCAAAGTAGCTAGTGCAGACTTGATAAGGCCCATTGGTGGCCCTGTACTGCACCCTTACCCAGAAGGGGACAAATGTCCTACCTTGCAACTACGGAGTGCAAGCTACCGCTGTCCCTATGGACCAGGCACCACAGGACTGGGCTACAAGATTATCGGTCCTCTTATCCAAAGCCTGAGATGAATTCATTTTTTATTGTAGGAAGAGGTTGGGATGAGATAGTAAACCACTTTGTATCATTAACTTAGGTGAAATGAATTTCCTATGTTACAGTACAATAAGAAACAGAGGATAAGTGGCCATATGGTGGTAAAAACATATACAGTGGGACTGTTCCTATGTGACTGTAAACCACCCACAAACCACCCTTCTTGCCACCTCTGTACTCCATTGGAGTGTGTGGGGACCGGCTGGAAGTTTCTGCTGGTGGCTTCATCTCAGCAGCAATAAGCCATTTCTGGATGTGCCATGCTGGTTACAACTGCAAAACACAGCTCTGCAAAACACTGTAAAAGGCAAATCAGACTGGGCTGCAAGTTTCATATGCAGTCAACAAATGTAGACAGTTTTAAGTCTAAACCAGAATTTCTCTCCTCCAACTGTTTTTTTTTTTTTACATTAGTTGTACTGTTGGAGCCAAAACACTGTATTTTTTTACTTCATGAAATATCACAACCACGTTCTTCCTGAGGGTATGTGTAGTTCAGGAACCAAGAAATGTGATATTTGAATTTCTGAAACAATATTTGATTTGGTTTTGCTGGCGTCCAAGAATGCTCATTAAAACTGAACCCTCAGATACTGCCAGTTTTAATCAATCAATCAATCAATCAATCAATCAACAGTATTTATATACCACTTTTTAACATAACGTTCACAAAGCGGTTTACAGGCAAATAGTAATAATACAGTTAAATGGCTTAACTTTAAATGGCTCCCTGTCCCAAAATGGCTCACAATTTAAAAAAATGCAGAGCAGCAGCAGCAGCAGCAGCAGCCACTAGAAAATACATTGCACTGGGGTGAAGAGGGACAATTGCTCTCCCCCTGCTAAATATAAGAGGGACACCACTTGAAAAAGTGCCTCTTGCCCAGATACCTTTGGAATCGGGATCTCTGCATATGCATTCAGAACTGCCCCTTGTGAAAATCTCCTATTCCACTCCTGGCTGCACTTCAGTCTGGATCATATCCACACCATCCAGAAATGAAGGTTTGCCACAAGGTTTTCCATTGCTTAGAATGGTCACAAGTCCAGGCAGTGAAAAATACAGAAAGCTTAACTTAGTCTAGGCATTGCCTCCTTCCTTGCCTACTAGAGGAGTGGTGGGAGAGTAACAGTGTTGATGATCTGTGAGAGAGCACCCACACTACACCCAGTTTGGTTCTCCCAATGGATTGGCAGACTGCAGTGCTCTACGGAGATGGAAGCCTTTTTGGGTTTTTAGACTGCAGCAGATTGTATAGCAGGATATACTCATCCAACTACCTGGCTGAGATGTGCAAGAGCCCCAGTGCACCAGCTGAATGGTGACAACAATGCAGCCAGTTTGCACCTACCCAGAGAATTGTAATAGCCTGGCAGAAGCCACCTCTCTCGTGTTCTTCCTCCAAGCAGCATATAATAGGATTTTATCCTGTTGAACAGTCAAATACTATACTGTGCTGGAACAAGCAGGCCAGGAGGCCTGTGCTGAATCCAGTGTAGTGTAGGAGGCAGTTAGAGCTCACCTCGGGGCAAGGGGTGTTTTTCCCTTTACCCCAGGGTAAGCCCCAGTCAATCTTATGGGGTTGCTCAGATCTGCGCCAGTGAAATTGCTGGCACAAATCTAAGCAGTTGTATTGAGCCTGTCTGGCCTAGGAACAGCGGTTTAGTCTCCAGCCCAGCAGCTTGATCTGCACTCCACTCCCTCCCCCACCCATTCTCCACCCTCCCTCCACTTCATTCCACTCCCCTCCTGCCTTCCCCGCACCCCCATGGACCCCCACATTGGCTTACCTGGCCGGCTCCACAGAGTCCCTGGGTCAGTGCAATTGCCTGTGCCAAACCAGTGTCTCTTGCGCTACACTAGATGTGCCTTATGGCAGGTTTATGACAACCCAGGACCGACACACACACCCCATCCTCACATACACAGCTTTTGTAGCATTGCTGGGTGGGGAAACGGTAAGCACTGCAGGCACTGCCACATGCCATGTAAGCGGCTGCTCCCACTCGCCATCAGAGCCACCCCAAGCAGCGACAGCAACATGCAGGAGACACTGTTTGGTTCAGCAAGCATCTGCACTTTGCTGTCCCTGACCAGTATGGCTCCAACAGCAAGTGCAAGGGGCCACTTACACAGCATGTTCCGGCACCTGTGGAACTTACCATTTTGCCCCCTCTCTAGCTATGCTACTGCGCATACACTTGGTATACACTTGCGCATACAAATGTATACTGCGCATACATCTGGTGATGGCAGCCAGTGGGAGAGGTGACCAGGCTGAATCCTACCTTCACCCTCCTCACCTGTGCACAGAAATCATCAACACTGTGATGCCTTAAAGGCACTGTGATGGCAGTGCTCCCATGGATAGCATTTTTGCATTGCTGTCCAGTCAGTGAGTGAAAGAGGACTGTCGCAGTCCACAAAGCCATTTCGGGGAATGAAAGCATTTTGGAGCCGAGGACAGGAAAAGATCCAAGCAAGCACTGGTGTTTTTTAAGGAAGAGGCGGCCACCCTGCTCAGGAGTCTTGGTAACAGTACCCACTTCTACGGATGTCATGACTTGCGCCTGAAACTAAACTATAGGGTCTCCTCCAACGGGTATATTTGGAAAGCTGCTATACAGTGAAAGCCTTGTTTCAGAGCACTCACAAAGCATCTCTTGAAAAGGAAAACAAGATGGTCTTTGTAAATAAAAGTTCATGGGCCTGCGTAATGAAGTCACTTTCCAAAACTGTGCTGAATGATACTCTTTTTTTTAATGAACAGACATGATGTTGAGAGGTGGGGCCAAGGGGAACTGGGGAGGCCGAATCAATGGGTCGGGCTGCACATTTTTCCATGAAGTGGTGTGTCAGGATTCTTAGCGAACCCAATTTCTCATGCAAAGAATAAATATTTTGACTCCTTTTGACGTGTAGCGTACTGAGAACATCTCTTCTTGTCACTGTTCTCTGGGGCCAGGCATTCATTTTAATCCAGCATTTTCTGTGGCTGAAGGTGTTAACCATCATTAGGATCCTTTTACTGTCTCATAAAGTTCCTGATTAAGTCTTGATTGTAGGGCGGGGGGGGGGAGCTTGGCTTGAGTCTGCACGCAGCAAAGTTTGAATGTGTGGGTTTCAAACAGCAACGTGCAGCACAGAAAGAAAGAGAGAGAGAGAGAGAGAGAGAGAGAGAGAGAGAGAGAGAGCTGATAATGACCCCTTGAAGGAAGCCAGAGCCTTGAACACAGAGTCAGCCTGTATCCTGACAGAGGGAAGATAAGGTGGCAGCTCAGCTCATGGTGCTTTCCTGGAATACAATCTGCATTTTGACACTCTCTGCTTAAGCACTGCCCATCTGTATGTTATTCAGCTGGAGCCTCTAGGGAGAAAGAGGAGCGCCAGGCACAGAAAGCCAGGGCGAGAGAACGCAAAGGCACTCCTTCAAGCAGGAGCGGCTTCCAAGCTGCCTGCTCGCTCAGAGTGCCACATCTGGAAGCTGGAAACTGAAAGTTAGAATAACTGAGGCGCCACCAAACCGGGGGGTGGGGGGGGGGGAGCAATTCAAGCAGAAGCAAAAACAAGTACCAAGAAGCTGCGGGAGCAGTGCTGGATGTAAGGGGAGAAGATGGCTTTGATCTTGGCCTGGCCTCTGCGTTTTCCTATATTGCTCTTCCTGGGATATTCCTCTTTAAGCTCGGCTTCCACAGAGGACAACGTTTTTCATGTTGACATTGAAGGGAGCTCAGCGGTCGGCAGCCAAGAAGACGCTCTTGTCAGGGGGCAGCAACAGTCTGTAACTTTGGGAAGTTGGTTGTCTTTTGCTGAGGTACAGTAACTCTTCTGTCTTTTGACCTTTCTCTCTCATCTTCTGTATTTCCCTTTGTACTTTTTTAAAAAAATGTCTGTATGGTTACAGTTAATGTAACCCCCTGGATGTGTTAAACCAGGTGGGTGGAACTGGGAGGATTTTAAGGCATTTCAAAAAAAGACTAGTATATATATCTCCTGCTGGTTGCTTTGAACAGGCAACCGTCTTACAAAGTCATGTTCTCTGGCTTGGATGCTTTGTATTGCACAAACAACCACACAGGCCTGTGATCACAGGACAGTGTTTCACCAGTTACATCCCAGCTCACTTTTTTTCAGCAGCAACTGGCTACCATTCTAAAAGCAAATGAAGGCCTTGTTCTTTCCAGCAAGGTTTGGATAGAGACAGATTAATCTTTGTTTTGATGTTTTGGACTGGGTGTGTACGTGAGAGCCTCTCTGGCTGTGCGCACGTGCATGTGTGCAAAGTCTGTGGTGTATTGTAATGGTTTGGACTGTCAGATGCACCCAGCTGGGCATGCATTAACTATGTCCCATTCATTTGAGGGTGAAATCATGGGACAAAGGCTCTGCGCTGAGCTATGTCTGCTTGTCAGGGGCAATCTATTTTGAAAGTTACTTGCCTGTCTAATGCTGTAATGCAAAAAGAAAGTTTGTAAGAAAAAATATGTATGATGAGACATTTCTTGATTCTCAGCACACCCATTAGTTCCCTCCAGTCAATATTTTATAAGACCTTCCTGCAAGATCACCTTGTCCTGCAATCTCTTGCAGGCATGAGGGTTCCTACTATGCACCTAATGGTCTCCCAACTCCAAGGGCATGTCCATTTCAATTCTATGGAGAGAGGAGCACTCTGCCCATTCAAAGTGATGCATACGCAGGGCTCCACTCCACCAGTCTGAATTAAGAATGCTGCATAAGCAGGAATTATGTATGTATCTGACAAAACAGGCAAGAGTCTGGATCAGGACCTATGTTTTTATAGATGGATATGACTTGTCTGAGAACTCCTGTGTGGAATGTGGCTATTTGCCTTGTCAATTTCAATGGGACTTATGTGCCTGTAAGGAGATGAAAGATCAATCAATCAATCAATCAATCATTAGTATTTATATACCACTTTTCAACACAAAGTTCACAAAGCGGTTTACAGGCAAATAATAACATTAAAGTTAAATGGCTCCCTGTCCCAAAAGGGATCACAATCTAGAAGAATGGAGAACACCACCAGCAACAGCCATGAGAAAGACACTGTGCTGTGGTGAAGAGGGACAATTGCTCTCCGCCTGCTAAATATAAGAGGACACCACTTGAAAAAGTGCCTCTTGCCCAGTTAGCAGGGGTCATATAGATCTCATATATTTCCTGCACAGTAGCGTCCCTAGAAGGGGGCAGGGCACTAGGTTTTGCAAGACGCTTTACCTTGCCATGTAAATCTTTTCCTCACCATCGTAGACAATAAGCAATGCAGTGATTTTGCTTTCGCCATGAGAACTGGCTATGACAGCCAGGGAAAGGAGCAGTTTACACAAAAAGGTAAGGCGCCTTGCAAAACGTAGCATCCCACCACCCCTCTAGAGACAGTACTGTTCCTGCATTAAATCTCCATGAAATCTGCTGTGCAGAGCCCAGTCTTCTATTTCTCTCCTTGGAAGTAGCTGCCACTGAGTTCAACAGGTTTACTTCCGCGTATGTTGTGCACTACAGCCCTAGGAAGCAGCTTGCTGACGAAACACCTGCAGAGAAACCCAGGGTATGCTCCCAAGTTAACACAAAAGAATGACAATGCATTAGTGACATAGGAAACCAGGAAACTCCTGGAGGGTTTTTTTCGTGATAAGTTTTCTTGGCCTGCCGGATACCTGAGATTGGTTTTGGGGGGGTTCGGTTGTCATTGAGCTGACTTATACATTTAACAAACAAAAAAGTACATATTAGAAGGGGAGGAAGCACACAAGGTTTGTGTGAGGAGGGAGAAAAGGAATATCTCCCCTGCAGGTGATGCAGTGTGGGAGGCAAATGAAGACGCACAAGGTCATGGGAAAGGAAAGGAGTGTGTGTCTCGGCAATAAACCAGAGTCATGACATACTGCAGCCATTTGTGCTACTACACTCAGTGGATTAAAGCACCACAGTTTTAAAATTGTTTCAGACAACAAACGAGCCTTGGCTAGAGACTGAACACTTTCCTTGGCTTGAACATGTCGTTCTATTGCCCTTCCATAGTCAGCGTGTCTGACCAATATGGCCTCAGGTGTTGGACACAATACGGAACCAGCCCTGAACAATTACTCCAAACTTCCTCTTTCAGAACACGGCTAACATGTCAGAAAAAGGAGAATAAGCAGATAAAAATGAAGCAGCTAAAACACAGTTTCAAGGTGGTTTTAAAAGCCTGGGAGAATGAAAATATAACTTCACATATAGGCTAATGGGTTCTGAATTGTCCATGACAGCTCAGGAGAGAGATCTTTGGGTGCTGGTAGACAACTCGATGATCGAGTTGGTCGACCCAGAGTGCGGCAGCAATTAAGAAGGCCAATTCCATGCTTGGGGTAATTAAAAAAGGGGTTGAGAATAAAACAGCCAATATTATCATGCCATTGTACCAATCGATGGTAAGGCCACATCTAGAGTATTGCATACAGTTCTGGTTACCACATCTCAAAAAGGACATAGTGGAGCTGGAAAAGGTGCAGAAGAGGGCAACAAAAATGATTACGGGGCTGGGGCACCTCCCTTATGAAGAAAGACTGCTGCGTTTGGGGCTCTTCAGTTTGGAAAAAAAAGCGTCTGAGGGGGGACATGATTGAGACATACAAAATCATGCACGGGAGGGATAGAGTCGATAGAGGGATGTTCTTTTCCCTCTCTCACAATATCAGAACCAGGGGACATCCATTGAAATTGTCGGGAGAGTTAAAATAGATAAAAGGAAATACTTTTTTACCCAGCAGGTAATTAAGCTATGGAATTCCTTGCCACAGGAGGTGGTGATGGCATCTGTCCTAGATGCCTTTAAAAGGGGACTGGACAGATTTCTGGAGGAAAAGTGGGCTATATGCTATGATGGGTGGTGCAACCTCCTTACATTAATAGAAGGCTACTTCAGAATGCCAGATGCAAGGGAGTGACCACAGGATGGAAGCATCTTGTTGTGTACTGAGCTCCCTTAGGCACCTGGTGGGCCACTGTGAGGTACAGGAAGCTGGACTAAATGGGCCTTTGGCCTGATCCAGCAGGGCTCTTCTTATGCCTCATCTGAGAAGTAGACAACCTAGAACAGTGGTTACCAATCTCTGTGTCGTGAGCCAATCAGGGGGGTTGTGAAGCACCTACAGCAGTCCTATTGAAAATATGGGAAGATGGGAGGGAGAGCTATGTGGTTGTTTTACTTGTGTCAATGTTGTATAAGGCTTTTTCTTCTCTGATTCACTTGGCTATCGGAAAATGGCTGAGGAATAACCCAACTGATTGCTGCATTCTCAGGAAAGCGGCAGACTCTGGCATCACAATGGCTGCACTTTCAGCCATGACATCACTTCTGGTGCGTCCTGGACAGATTGTCCTTCTAATAAGTGTGTCTCAGTGCTAAAGGGTTTGATAAGTACTGACCTAGAAGATAGCCTTCCATGCATAGACTTCAGCTATGCAGGTCCCAAGCCTTATATGTAACCATATGTGCCAGGGCAAGCCCAGTGATGAAGCAGTGTGAGCAGTAGTGTCAGCCTACCAGTACGCTGGGCATGTCTTCCGGGTGAGCGGCAGCAGGCGGGCTTTCGCCGTTACGCAACAGAACGCAGCGATCGCGCTGCCGCTCACCCGGAAGACACGCCCAGCGTACCGGAAGGCTGACACTACTGAGTGTGAGGGAGGCGACCTTGAGCAACAGATGGGCACAGGTCCTATGGACCCTATGTCCATAGGTATCATCCAGAGCTACCTCATACTATCCCCACTTATGTCTTCCAGCATAGTCACCAATCTTTTTGGTGAAACCTGTAGCAAGGGGAAAATGCATGTCCCTCTTGCATGAGCCACAAAGATCTGGCAGATAGGAAGTGAACACAACTGTTGGTTGTTCAGCAACAAAGAGAAAGGGAACCCCTAGAGAGGGGTCCCCAAGAATGCCCCTGACCTATGTTGCCTTCAGTTTTTCATTCTTTGTGGAAGAAAGATTTCAACAGGAGATGCTATCTTGAATTTGGTATAACTCGAACATTGCAGTCACCTGGTCCATTCTGTAGACCAGCGGTATTCAAACTTTTTAGACTGGGGCCCACTTTTTAGAATGACACTTGTGTCGGGACCCACCAGAGGTGATGTCATGGCAGGAAGTGATATCTTCAAGCGGAAATGCTTTCATTGTAACATAATCAAATGACACTCCTGAAATGCAAATTGGCATTCTTGGACTGCAGCAATTGTACAACCATGAAACATCCCTGATAGAAAGCAAGATTAGGACAAAATACAATGTAAAAGCAATGAACTAAAAACAAAATTTAAAGAAACCCTCACTTGAAAATTCAATCTGGTAACATTCACAAAAGGAATGTAAGGTCTGCAGATTCCAAGATGGTTGCTCCCAGCTTTCCACGGCCCATCTGACATCAGGTCGCGACCCACCAACTGGGTCTCAACCCACAGTTTGAAAACCACTGCTATAGACTTTGTCCAGGCCTCAGATTGATTAACTTGGACTGGCAAACTATTCAAGTTCTGGGGAAAAATAGCTTTCTTTATACAAGGGGAGGCAAGCGACTTTATTTGCATTTATTTTTTTCACTTAGAAAGCTGAATGAACCTCCCTATACTATACTTCTCGATTCATTTCTTAGCCCAAATATTGACTTGGGCTTCCCACACTACTAAATGGACATAGAAAGTTAGTCATGCTCAGCCGTGCCAGATTTTATAAAGGATGGTTTCATGAGAACCACATAATCAGTACCCAGAGTGTTCTGAGGTGGACTACGGTGTCTGAAAAACCACTAAGATAACAGCATCATAAAGTAAGGAATATAGGCTGGAAACATGCACCAACAGTTGTGGCATTTCTTCATGTCACATGAATGCGATGTAGATTTTTTCCTACAAATTATTTGGATGCAGGCAAGCCACGCTGGGAACATAATTAATTTGAAATATCTGGGGTGGAACTCTAAAAGCCATGTATAATCTTTTTAGCTAGAACATGCTGTTCTTTCAATCTGCTGAAGATATAGTATGAGCCCTTCAAGAAGAAAAACTGTAGAAATGTTAATAACAAAGGAGGTCACCTATCAATATTCCTCTCTCTCTCTCTCTCTCTCTCTCTCTCTCTCTCTCTCTCTCTCTC
>JAJKFI010000049.1:8361709-8422622 GCA_029204185.1 Lerista edwardsae | reverse complement strand
CTCTCTCTCTCTCTCTCTCTCTCTCTCTCTCTCTCTCTCTCTCTCTCGTGTTGTTGTCTCCTTGGCAGTTATTATAGCAAGGTTTGGAAACTGGCAAAAATAACTATAACCTTTGGCTTCCTGTTCTCTGAGATAAAAAAGAGGGGGGACTCATAGGAGTGGATCCAAAGGTTGACATTGTTCAACAGAAGAGACTCCTTCTGGAGGAGGAATCATCCTGTGCTTGAAGGAGTCTTTCTTCTGCAGGAAATTCATCTTGAGAAAGGAAGACTTGTTTTTCCAGTGGAAGTTCCTTCTACCAGAGAGGGAGACCTTTGGCTGTATTCCTATATGTACCAACTAAGGGATTTGTAGTGCCTAAGGCTCAGGCAGTAATTAGCTGAACTATGAGATTCTGGTTAGAAAAACACAAAAGCTCGCAAAAGGTTGGCATGCCCCACATTCCACTATATTTCATATACATGACTCTTACGGTGCAATCAGTAGGACTGTTTACGCAGATGGAATGAATGTTCCACTAGCATAAACAGCTTTATGGTTGTCACAAACTTGACAGCACCAATGTACAGGGCCACAAGCAGTGAGTGGTTGGGTCTGGGCAAAGATGGACGCTGGACACCCACCAGAGCAGATAAGGAAGCAGGAAGCAAGGGAGGTGATTGTGGAATGGGGTGGGTGTGGTGGAACAGGGAAGAGAGGATGGAGAAGAGGATGGAGAAGAGGGTGGAAAGGTGTAGGTTTGGTGGCAATGGTGGCTGCAGAATCCTAACCCCCTTCCCAGACCCGATCCATCTTCACAGGTCAATGTGGACTTGCATCAGCTATAGAACTGGCACAGCTTCCATAGTGGCTGCTTGGGCTTACCCCAGGGCAAGGGAGCAAATGATCCCTCACCCCAAGGAGATCTCAACATTCAGAAAATTCCCTTCAGGAGACAGCAGAAGCCACATTGGTGCCCCTGCATTACCACACAGGGAGTTAGGATTGGGCTGTTCCATACATGCTAAACATAGTAACCTTATCTACACAACATGCGCACACAGTCAGCAATATTATAGAATGTCTGAGACAAAGTTCCATCTAGTCCAGGATCCTATTTCCCATAATGACCCACAGGCTGCCTTTGGGAAGCTCACAAACAGGAGAAAAAGGCAGACTTATCTCCCTTTGCTTCTCTCCTACAATTGGTATACAGAGGCATATAGCCACTAGCTCTAGAGATAGTGCATAGCCGTTGTGACTACTAGCCATTCGTACACCTGAACTCCATGACTTTGTCCAATCTCTTTTTAAAGACATCCAAGCTAGTGGCCATCATATCTTGTGACAATGAATTCCACAGACAAATAATGTTCCAAATGAAGAAGTACCTCCTTTTGTCCATCCTAAATCTCCCAATAATCAGTTTCAATGAATGACCTCTGATTCTGCCTTTGTAAGAGAGAAATCTACTCAATCATTCATAATTGTATTCATCTGTCACATCCACCCAGAATTTTCTTTTCTCCATGCCTCCAAATGCTGACGACTTACTGCATAAAGAAGGTGTCCCAGCATTCTGATCATTTTGGTTGTCCTCTTTTGCACCTTCTCCTGGTTCACCCGTGCTGAACCTTTGAGCCGTCTTTCACAACCAGAAGCATTTGTGCCAAGGAATGTTAAATGCTGTCTTGGCAGATGTATGGCTCCAACTTCGCTTGAGCTGAGATAAGAGAAGCAGAGATGGAGAAATCAGCAGCTGGGAACAGGTGCTTCACCTCTCCTTCACCTGCCAAGTGATTCTCCCCACCAAATGCCTCCCAAGGCCATTTTCACCCACATGGCACTTCTATGTACGTCTATGCATTTTTTGCATGATTGAGAGAAGGCCTCACTGACCACCTGCCAGATCTTCCTTGCAAACTTCCCATGGCCAGTGTTAGCAGTGCAAGGGAAGAACAGAGTTGGAAATATGTCCTCATAAGGTCAGGCAAGAACTAACAAGTCGCTATGACATAAGATCAGGCTCTTAGGCTCCCATATACCCCACAGGCAATGTATGACTCATTTGACTTAATGGCTACATTCAAAACCTGGTCAGTATTTCAGGTTAACTGCTGAATGGGCATTCCATTGATTGCTAGCATGGCTTTCCTCTTCCTTCGAAATTTCTTTGAGTGGAAACCAAGTTATTCTCCAGAGGTTTGAAACTGCAACTTATGGTCTACATCAAAGTTTTAATGGAAATCAGATGCTAGAGTACACGCAGCCAGCTCTTAAATCATGGGAAACTGGGTAGCAAATGAAATTGTTTGGCCCAACAACCTGACTGAAACATCATCGTTATTTATTACAACTGCATTTTAGAAAACACAGCTGTGAAGTGACTGGCGCTCTCGAAACAATAAAGGCAATTGCTGAACGACAGCTTAATAATCAAAAGTTTAATGATAAGAATTAAGAATATGTTAATTTTAAAAATTAGAATATGTTTAATATTTACTCACATGTAAATTACAGAAGACTGAAATAATCACTTTGCAGATTTTATTTTAAAAAATTGTTCGATTTGATTAAGAGCATAATCTAAGCTGTGCTGGAATAGCAAGGCCACATTCATGCCCTTGCCCCAGGAGAGATTCCAGCCTCCCTTATGGTTTCCTCAGATCCGAGCCTGCTAAATAGACATACCTTCGGAGACCATAGGCTTCTCTCAGGCAGTAACAGGGGAAGAGGCCAGCCAGGAAGTAAGTAATAGGAAGGGTTCTGCTGCTATTTCACTGTTACAGTCCCTTGCCATACTTGCTTCACTATGGTATATAACTGCTTTAAATCCATTTTGACACTAATAACATTCATGTTCAGGTTGAAATTCCCCTTGATTCCTCACATGAAATTTTGGGTTGAGCTTTTTAGGACGCTTAACTCCTAGAACAATGCTTCTCAAACTTCTCAGACTGGGACCCCTTTTTTAGAATGGCACTTGTGTTGAGACCCACTGGAAGTGATATCATTAACCTGGAAGTGATATAATAGCTGGACGTGACATCATTTAGCAGGAAGTACCATCAGTGTGGCGTTACTGACAAATGACATTCCTAAGAATGCAAACTGGCATTCTTGGGCTGCAGCAATTGTACAACCACGAAACATCCCTGACAGAAAGCAAGATGAGGACAAAATATTATGTAAAAGCACTGAACTAGAAACAAACTTATTAAAAAACCTCTCTTGAAAATTCAAATCGTTAACACTCACAAAAGGAATATAGCAAGAGTAAGGTCTGCAGTTTCCAAGATGGCTGCTCCCAGCTTTCCGCAACCCACCTGACATCTGGTCACAACCCACCAAGTGGGTCCTGACCCACAGTTTGAATAACACTGTCCTAGAAGGTCCATTCCTGCCCCTGGTGCCCTTCCCTGCCATAGTGGGTAGGGAATGGGGCTTCCATACCTGCCAGCCTGGCATCTGCAACTCAGATGTGAACCATTGTCTGCACTCTGGCATGATTTCCCCAGAGAAAATTAGTTCACAAACTACTTGCCACTGCCTGGTCATTCCAATAGTTAACCCTTTTGCTCAACTGTAGAACTTTCAACCCTATTGAGTTCCTATTGAGGAATCAGAGAAAACACATTTGATCCCTTTTTACCCCCGGGGACAAATTTTTTTAAATCCCTTCTTGGTGGGTGCTTATGTCACGAAAGGTTGTGCTCTCCATACTTTGTGTTCTTAAGTCCAGCATTTGGGCTGTGCATTGATGTGTCAGTCAGTCAGGACAGCTCTCTCTCTCTCTCTCTCTCTAAATATATAGATATGTCCTGGGAACCAACATGAAGAAAGCACACAATACATATTCTGTTTGAACAACATCTGAAAAGAGAACATTTATATATTTAAGACAAATGTTTATACCTTATAATCTGTTTTTATTTTTAAAAACTAAGAGCAAACAAAATCATAACAAAGTCAAGAAAGATCACCAGAGGGGACATGGCAGTACATGACTTTTTTATTATTACAAAATCTAGTATTAAGTTCAGAAACCAGAAGTGATTTATATCCAACAAAATTTGCAGGCAGCAACTCTGTTTTATTTTCCTTTGTGGGAAAGAATGCCTTTTAAGCTGAGGCTTTGTCCCACTGTATATGGAAAATATGAGTGTGCACTTTTAGGGAGAATGCCTAACTGAAAAATGTTTATACTGGAACCAGCCCCATCTCTGAATCAGACCTTGTTGCTGAGCAGCATTTTGTTTTACATTTGGGCAGGGAAAGAGTAATCATGTGGAAGCATCTGCAACAGGAGAGATGTTCAAATGAGGTGGAACTAAAAGAAACAACATTAGGTGTAACTAGATTTGACCACAGTAGGGTCAGATATCCTGCCTTCTTTGTTTTTTACAGAAGCACAAATTCCCCTTCCCCTTTCCTCACCACCTTTCATGTATTGTGGTACGTCTCATAACCAGGATTATTGTATTTATGGCACAATCCCATATGTGTTTACTCAGACGTAGGTCTTGCTGTGTTCAGTGAGGCTTATTCCCTAATTAGTATGTTTAGGGTTACAAGCTGGGCAGCCTAATCATAACTAGCCTCTCGGCCCATGCTGTATCCAGTGTGGGAAGCAGCAGGCTGGAGGTCTCCTCCAGGTAAGGGGGCATTACCTCATATCTGTGACTGCCAAATGGCCAATGCAAGTCCAAGAAGCCCTATGTCAGCAGTAATGGCATCTAAATGATTTAGCAACAGGTACTCACTTTTGAGTGGCACTTGTGTCGGGGCCCGCCCACCGGAAGTGAGGTCATAGCTGGAACCCAGGAACCGCCCCCAGGAACCGCCGTGCCTCCTCAATAGGCCGTGCAGCGGCCTGGGAGTCCCGGGTCTTCCCCGGGGCTGCTGCGCAGGCTACCGATTCCCCACCCAGGAACCGCCGTGCCTCCTCAGGAGGGAGCCCCAGGCAGCCTACCTGCTCACGCTGCTGCTGCCGCTGTCGATCTCCCTCACTCCGCTGCCTGCCTGCCTGCCTGCCTGGCTCTGAGAACGTGCAGGCAACTCAAACGTGCAGGCAATTCAAACATTGCAGGGGGCGGAGCGCCGACGGAGTCGACAAGTGGGCGGGTGAATGAGTGGGGCCAGCCCTAATCCTAGGAACGGGTACTCGCGTACCCCTGCGTACCCGCTACAGGACATGTCTGTATGTCAGGCTTTCAGGCACAGGAGCGGGAATAGGATTCAAAGCACAATCCTATTGCACCCCTTGCGTCGATGCTGCGTCATCGCGTCGACACAAGGGGCAGAGCGCCAACACGGGCGCCAATCGCCACCCCCGCGTCGGTGCTCAAGCTGTCAGGTCGACGCGACGAGTCAAAAACCTCCCCTTGCCCTGCGCTGAGCTGCTGCTGTCTCCTGCTGAGTTTAGGATATGGCCCTGCTATGTCGGCCTTACTATGTTGGCGCTGCTTAGGGTTGGGCTGGAAGTAGATGACTGTTCTTATTGAAGAAGAAAGTAAGAAAAAGCGTGAGGTGCTGAGAATTTGTGGAGAGAATGATACGGCAAGCTTCTTATAGGTAGCATCACACTTTCATAAGGTCTCTCAAGGCGCTGACCCTAGAAGCATAATCTGGGGGCTGTTAATGTTACAAGAAGTCCTCCCCTTTTCTCACTGCTGCCATCCAAAAGTGCTGCTAACATAAGAACATAAGAAGAGCCCTGCTTGATCAGGCCAAAGGCCCATCTAGTCCAGCTTCCTGTATCTCACAGCGGCCCCACCAGGTGACCCAGGGAGGCATGAGACAACAAGATGCGTGCATCCTGTTGCCACTCCCTTGCACCTGGTACTCTGAAGTAGCCTACTACTAATGTAAGGAGGTTCCAGCCCATCATGGCCTATAGCCCACGATGGACTTTTCTTCCAGAAATCCATCCAATCCCCTCTTAAAGTCATCTAGACTAGATGCCATCACCACCTCCTATGGCAAAGAGTTCCACAGATTAACTACCCGCTGGGTAAAAAAGTACTTCCTTTTATCTGTTTTAACTCTCCCAACCCTCAGTTTTAGCGGATGCCCCCTGGTTCTGGTGTTTTGAGAGAGGGAAAAGAACATCCCTCTATTGACTCTATCCCTTCCGTGCTAAGCAGCTGGTACGTGCCTCCCAGTGTATGAATGAGTGGTTTTGTATTTCAGAGAACAAAAAGCCTTGGGGGGAGCACTCTCCAGGATGCATAAGGCCTGAATAACATATTTATTGACTTGCTCAATGGTTTGGGCTCGGACCTTTCAGGGTATCTTCCATGTTTGAGGGACCTGGAATTGTGAGTAGATTATGGGGTACAAGAATGATGGTTATTGCCATTTTTCAATTTCTTCTTTAGTTCATTTCTTCCCCATTTTTGTGCAATTGTGCATTTCATACCCACCAGCGTACATGTTGTATATTGTCCTTATGCATACAGCACTGGCTTATGTACCATATCTTTGGGGTTATAAATTGATGGCAAGTATAAGGTGAATGGGCAAAATCTCCCCCCCCTTTATGCTTCATCCATAGATAAGTTGATTTTGTGTATAAGATGAAGCTAGATGCAACTAGAAGAGGTTTGATCTCACGTATAAGAAGAAGCTCGATAGCATGATATCAATTGCGAAATGAGGATAGATAACTCAATCCTGAGTACAGTGATCCACCCAACCCTTTATGAGTAGTTCAGCATACAGTGAAATCATTTTATGATGAATTCTCTATAATCAAACAAGGTTCACTTTACAATTAACAGCCCAATCCTATACTGTGCTGGAATAGGCAGGCCATCTGGCCTGCGCCATATCCAGCACACGGTAGGAGTGGCTGCTGTGCAACTTGGAGTAAAGAGATTTATTTCTCCTTCCCCTGTGTCATGTGGCATACACCCAGTGATGTCATGCAGGGGGAACGCGGGGGAACTCAGTTCCACTAGTTAAAATTAGGGCTGACTCCGCCCACTTCACTCTCCCTCCTCCCCCTCCCAATTCCTCTGCAAAGAGCTTTTCTTCTTGGTTGGCCGGCACTCAGAGGGTTAAAGGGAGCGACTCCGGATTCATAGGGGGGTGAAGGCAGTGATGTCATTCAGGGGGAACAGACCAGAACAGGCGTTCCGGATCCTAACGGGCTCCGTGGCTGGTTCCGGGTTCCCGACAAGTGCCAATCAAAAGTGAGTTCCTGTTCCTAAATCATTTGAATGACACCATTGCATACACCCCTCTGAGGCTTTGCACCAATGAATCACTGGCACCAATTTGAGCAGCCCAGTGTCACACTGGGCTGGTTGGGAGGGGAGTTAGGCTACAGCCTAAGTTGCTCAGGCCGGTCCCAAATCCCTCCCAGACCCAGCCTGCCCACTGGCTCAAAAGAGGCTGGGGCTTTAATGTCCCCTTTCCCTGAGGATACCTCCAGCAACTTCCCCGTCCCTGCAGGACACAGCGGCTGCCATTCTCAGCTGCTGAGAAACATAGGACTGAGCTGTCTGTTAACACTTCACAACACATAGCTAACAGACTAGGGCTGCCATCCTATACATACTTTCCTGAGAGTAAGCCCCACTGAAGACAATTGCACTTCTGAGTAGACAAGCACAGGACTGTGCTATATAACACGAAAGCCACATCACTGCCATGGTTGAGGAATTAGTCATTACTTCAGGGCACATCCTGTTGTCTGTTCTTTTGTAGGAGCTGTAGGCCTAAGGCGCTTCATTGCCCTTGGGGTCACTGTGAATGTGACCTCTGAGAGCAGAAAAGCAAATCGTTTCAATTACTTGCAATGGAAATTGGGACACATAATTATTAACCACAGAAATAAGCATGCAAAGGGCATAAAGTCTGGTAGAAATACCAATAGCACAGTAAGAGAATAATAGCATAAAGGCATGAATCACAACCAGTGCTGCTTTCTCCCTTGAATGGACTTAAGATTGATGTAGGCAGTTGTTTGAGATCAGAACTTAATTCAGAACTTTTAGCATTCTACATTTCTTTTGTCTCTGGCCATTTCCTTTGGTTTATCAGACTATGCAATAGCAGCCTGCAGCTTTTATTTTTAGTGCCCAAATAAGACTGTGCAGGCACCAGGCAACATGTTTCATCTTCACGTTTCATAAGGCCAGTGGTGAATGCAATTCCACACACACCTACTTGGGAGCAAGTCCCATTCAATTCATTTCAAGTAAATGAAATTCAAACTTTCCAACTCCACTACACCATGGTGCCCAATGGGTCTACTTGGATCTGCACTACTTCTTTGGCTGGCACAAGTGGACCCTAGGGGATGTGGCAAGGCTACGCATGGGGCATCGATAGAGGTATTCTTAAATGATTTTAATTTTTAATTAATTTTTTTGCAGATTTCATTTTTTTCCCAAGAGGAAAAGTGCAGAAAGAGATGCTTTGTGTTTTTAATCCAAGGATGCATTTTTATAAATTATAATTGTAAATTATAATTGCTTTAAGGGTGCCCAGATAGGTGATAAAGCTGATATAGAGTCAGCAGATGCAGCCATAGTCATTACCGATGCACTCTCTCAGTCTAGCCCAACCAGCCTGCAGTGACCAATATATAAATGGGTTTTTTTTAGATTTCAGTATTAAAAAAAAAGAAAAAAAGAATTGCAGACAGTGATGTTATGTGTTTTTATTGTTTTATCGCAGAAAAATCACACCTCTAGGCATAGGATTTCAGCGGTGCCTTTGTCACCGATAATTGCCCTGTCCTCAACGTGCCCCCTGGTAGTCCCAATCCCTGCCCCGCTCCCTGCAGCTCTGCCAGAGTGGGTCTTCCTCTGATGGAGCATTCATTCATTACACAGGTTGCCTTGCACAAGAGAAAATCAGTGGAGGGAAAACTAACCTCAGATGAGAAGTAAAGAGTGCAACGCAATTCATTTAGGCTGCATGGAGATAAACAAGGGAGAAGGAGTGCAGGACAAGCTGGATGTGTGCATGACAAGAGCAGTCACAGAAAGGGGCCACTGAATGCAGAATATCATTTTGTGACGGATATCTATATGCAGATATAGATATATCACTTTTTCTTTCTGTGGGGAGGGGGAGACTCAGCAGGGTCTTGACATTCAATCTACAGACTGAAGAAATAACTGACCTGTTGGAATAGCAATTTCAGTTCTTACCATTCGCAAAATATTTTCCGTTGGTCTTCAGAGTAACTGGCAGCCCAAGCCTATGCAGGTCTACTCAGAAATAAGTCCCATAATAGTCAATGGGGCTTACTACCAGGTAAGTGTGCCTAGGATTGCTGCCTGAGGGCATAATCCTAACCTGGAAAAGTATATTTGAACCGCTCTTGGAGTTAGAGAAGCCAGCACACAGACGTGAGCCATCCTTCCTGCCAGGAGCAGTCCAAACGCACTTTACAGTGTCCCTTGTGCCAGCCAAACTTTGCTGGCCTAACTGTGCCGGCCTAAGGGATGCCAAGGGATGCTCTTTTTCAATGTCTTTGGATGCCAACCACTGTTGACGTTGGGGTTGGCTCTATTACTTTTGGCTCTGTTTACTTTGGACTGAGCTTTGGACTGAGCTAATAGTTTTGGATTGAGACTACATCAGTATTTTTTTGCATTTGCTGAATTGGGCACATCAGTGTTCATTAATTTAGGCTGAAAATTCGATGAATCCTGCCCCACCACAATCTTCCGGTAAAACGAAAGTCCAGTAAGGATTTCCTCACAGCCCCCTCTTAAACACTCCATTAACCACCCTGTCAACTCTCACAGATCTTAAATCTGGCAATGTAATCACATTTTCAGGCCATCTGTAGTCTGTGACAGAGAGGTTTGGCCTACGTAGACAATCAGGTGTAGGGTGCCAAAATGGCTAAAAATTTCAGCACTGGACATGGTGGAGGCTCAAACCTCCATAGCCAACTGAACAGACGGCATCATCGGTGATGCTGATAAGATTGATGTATCCCTGCTTTTCTTCCAGGTGGGTAAGTGGTGCCGCCAATTCATTCCAAATCTCCCATATCATATTTATCTTGATGAGACTGGTGATCACTAAAGTTATCTATGTCAGAGCTGACTTAGAGTGCAATCGTAACCTGGAGTTTGGCTGGCCCAGTTAGGCCAGCAAAGTTTGGCTGGCAGCAGGGCCACTGTAAAGCATGTTTGGACCACTCTCAGAGTCAGAGAGGATAGTGCACATCTGTGTGCTGGCCTCTCTGACTCTGAGAGCTGTCCAAACATACTTTATGGTGTTTCTTGTGCTGGCCAAACTTTGCTGGCCTAACTGGGCCAGCCAAACTCCAGGTTACGATTGCACCCTAAATTGTGTCAGCAATGGTTTAAAAATGGATGAGTCTCCCAAAGAGAGCCAGGTGGTCTGCATTCTCCAATGAGATCAGTAGTGCCAAAGCACCAGAGATATGGGACATGAGATACTGCAGTAATCAAGCCATACCATTAGGAATATTGTGGTCATGCCCAATTTACTGTGGTTTGGAAAAGGTCAGTTAGAGAACAGTTCAGGGCAAACCATGGCAACAATATACATCTGCCAGCTGTGAAGGGAGAGTTTGGTCAAAATGGTAGAGATTACTTCTCCCTATGGACCTGTGCAAAGAATGCTACTTAGTGCCAAAAATACTGAATTACCAAACAGAAGAGAATGAAGAACTGACTATAGTGATGCACCAGCACATTTTGGAAACTGCTTTTAACATTGGCAAGGTTAAAGAAGGCTGTTTAGGGGATTTTCAAAGAAAGTGCAATGGCTAACTTCAAAAGGGAAACTATGAGGGCAGGGTGTTGTAGAAGGAGACCTCACACACTGTCCTGACCGGCATTTTGTACATTGTAGGCCACTCAGTCTGATGTTGTGTAATTATATACATTTTTAAGTTTTGTGGCCATTGCATCTATGAAGATGAGTCCCCTCCACACATGTTTTGGGCCTACTAGTCTCATTCCAGGGCATGGCAATTCAGTTGATATGGTTCATCAAATTGCTTCATAAAAGGTATCCTAAAAGCAAAGACAACCATATCCATAAATCATATTGCCATGGGATTTGTTGGCCAATTTAGACCAGATGTTGTGCAGTGGGACAAACAACTGAAGACTGCCAGATGTTGTGGTACTGGATGAGGAACAGGGAATCATTGTGAATAATATGGAAATCCCCATTGCAACCCGGGAAGGCTAAGGACAATGCTAAGAAGCAGAAACACCAGAAGTACCCTACTGCATTTAAAAGCCATTGGTACATGCCTCGATTTTGAGGACCTTGACTCATTCTGAGAACTGTCTAAACTTGACATGGAACTTAATATGATATCTGATATCAGGTGACCATATGACATTTAAGTAGGGCACATCAGATGCCAACAATAGTGCATTGAACTAAAAACAGCAGTGAGAGATGAATAGTCTGAGCAGTAGGCATTGAGTCTTTGGTCAATGGCAAAGTAGACTCCAAGGTTAAGTCCATCCATCAAAAAAAATTTTTCTAGTGATTTGGTGGTTGCAAAATTCTAATTAAAAATTATAATAGAATGTTTCTGATCAGAACCCAGATTGTATTGCTTGCTATCAGGTAGAGGAGTACAGGCTTCCCTTGTTTCCTGGGTGACTGGGCCAATATTGTATAGGCTGGTAAGGAGTGCTGGGGAGGAGGTAGAGGTTGTGGTGCATGTTGGCACCAACAATGTGGGGAAATGTAGCCAGGAGGTCCTGGAAGCCAAATTTAGGTTGCTAGGCAGGATGCTGAAGGCCAGGACCCCCAAGGTAGCATTCTCAGAAGTGCTACCCGTTCCACGCGCAGGGCCAGCTAGGCAGGCAGAGCTCAGGGGTCTCAATGTGTGGGTGAGATGGTGGTGTCGGGAGGTAAGGAGGGGTTTAGATTCATTAGGCACTGGGGGATGTTCTGGGACAAGCCAGGCCTGTACAAGAGGGATGGGCTTCACTTGAACCAGAATGGAACCAGGCTGCTGGTGCTTAACATTAAAAAGGTGGCAGAGCAGCTTTTAAACTGATCCCTGGGGAAAGCTGACAGGACCTGAGTGGCGTCCGGTTCGGAAATCCTCATCCCTATGGGAAGAGGAGGGTGGAGGAGTACCACAGAGTAATGGAGGAGTAGGAAATAGAACTTCAAACGTGAGTGTAAGTGACAGTTTGTCCAGTAGAAAGAGAGGTGGGGAAAAGGGATAAAAAAAAGAATCCCTCCTTAGGGAACCCCGTATATAGGTGTTATTATGCAAATGCCCAAAGTCTCCGAGCAAAGATGGGGGAACTGGAATGTTTGGTGGCTAGGGAAAACATTAATATAGTAGGCATAACGGAAACCTGGTGGAATGGAGAGAACCAGTGGGATACTGCAATCCCAGGCTATAAACTCTATAGGAGGGACAGGGAAGAGCTTGTTGGCAGTGGGGTGGCCATCTATATCAAAGAAGAGATAGAATCCAGCAGAGTAGAAACTGAAGGTGGGCCGGACTCCACCATAGAGTCACTGTGGGTTAAACTATCAGGCCATAAGAGCGATGTAATAGTGGGGATGTGCTATCATCCTCCAGATCAAAAAATTGAAGGTGACCTTGAAATGAGGAAACAAATCAGTATGTTGACCAAGAGAGACAGGATTGTAATCATGGGAGACTTCAATTATCCTCATATCAACTGGGTCAACTGGTGCTCTGGTAAAGAAAGAGAGACCAGATTCCTTGACGTGCTGAATGACTGTGCCTTAGAGCAGCTAGTCATGGAGCCCACCAGAGGACAGGTGACTCTGGATTTAATATTGTGTGGAACTCGGGACCTAGTTAGGGATGTAAGTGTTACTGAACCATTGGGGAACAGTGACCATGCTGCGATTGGTTTTGCCATGCATGTCCAGGAAAGAGTGCAGAGCAAATCTTGACTTTCGAAGGGCAGATTTCCCTCAGATGAGGAGGCTAGTTAGGAAGAAATTGAAAGGAAAGGTAAAAAGAGTCCAGTCTCTCTAGGCTGCGTGGAGGCTGTTTAAAATAACAGTAGTAGAGGCCCAGCGGAAGTGTATACCGCAAAGAAAGAAGGGCTCGACAAGGTCCAGGAGGGTGCCTGCATGGCTGACATACAAAGTTAGAGAAGCTGTAAAGAGCAAGGAAGCTTCTTTCCGTAAATGGAAGTCTTGCCCCAGTGAGGAGAATAAAAAAGAACATAAACTCTGGCAAAAGACAAGTAAGAAGGTGATACGGGAGGCTAAGAAAGCGTTTGAGGAATGCATGGCTAGCAACATAAAGGGGAATAATAAAAGCTTCTTCAAATATGTTAGAAGCAGGAAACCTGCCAGAGAGGCAGTTGGCCCACTGGATGGTGAGGGAGGGAAAGAGGAGATAAAAGGGGACTTGGAGATTGCAGATAAATTAAATGAATTCTTTGCATCCGCCTTCACAGCAGAAGACCTTGGGCAGATACCGCAGCCCGAACAGCCCTTCCTAACTAAGGAATTAAAGCAGAGATTAATAAACAAGATGTTTTAGATCAAATTGATAAACTACATATAAATAAGTCACCAGGCTCAGATGGTATACACTCAAGAGCTATTAAGGAACTAAAGAACAAGTTGCTGACCTCTTAACTAGAGTATGTAACTTGTCCCTTCAAACGGCCATGGTGCCAGAGGATTGGAGGATAGCCAATGTCATGCCAATCTTTAAAAAAGGGAGAAGGGGGACCCTGGAAACTACAGGCCGGTCAGCCTAACATCTGTTCCTGGTAAGATGGTGGGAAGCCTCATCAAAGATATAATAAAACCCTAAAACACATAGAGGAACAAGTATTGCTGAAGGAAAGTCAGCATGGCTTCTGTAAGGGTAAGTCTTGCCTCACGAACCTTTTGGAATTCTTTGAAAAGGTCAACAGGCACGTGGATGTGGGTGAACCTGTGGATATCATATACCTGGATTTTCAGAAGGCGTTTGACACAGCCCCCCACCAAAGGCTGCTGAAGAAACTTCATAGTCAGGGAATCACAGGGCAGGTCCTCTTATGGATTCAGAATTGGTTGAGAGCCAGGAAACAGAGAGTGGGGTTCAATGGGCAATTTTCACAATGGAGAGAGGTGAAAAGCGGAGTGCCCCAGGGATCTGTCTTGGGGCCCGTGCTTTTCAACTTGTTCATAAATGACCTGGAGACAGGGATAAGCAGTGAGGTGGCCAAGTTTGCGGATGACACAAAACTTTTCTGGGTGGTGAAAACCAGAAGGGATTGTGAAGAGCTCCAGAAGGATCTCTTCAAGTTGGGGGAATGGGCAGCCAAATGGCAGATGCGTTTCAACGTAGACAAGTGTAAAGTGATGCACATTGGGGCAAAAAACCAAAACTTCACCTATAGGCTTATGGGTTCTGAGCTGTCTGTGACAGCTCAAGAGAGAGATCTTGGGGTGCTGGTGGACAATTCAATGAAGGTATCGACCCAGTATGTGGCAGCAATTAAGAAGGCCAATTCCATGCTTGGGGTAATTAAAAAAGGGGTTGAGAATAAAACAGCCAATATTATCATGCCATTGTACAAATTGATGGTAAGGCTGCACCTGGAATATTGTGTACAGTTCTGGTCGCCGCACCTCAAAAAGGACATCGTGGAGCTGGAAAAGGTTCAGAAGAGAGCGACAAAAATGATTACGGGGCTGGGGCACCTCCCTTATGAAGAAAGTCTGCAGCGTTTGGGGCTCTTCAGCCTAGAAAAAAGGCGCCTGAGGGGAGACATGATTGAGACATACAAAATTATGCACGGAAGGGATAGAGTTGATAGAGGGATGTTCTTTTCCTTCTCTCAAAACACCAGAACCAGGGGCCATCCGCTAAAACTGAGGGTTGGGAGAGTTAAAACAGATAAAAGGAAGTACTTTTTTACCCAGCAGGTAGTTAATCTGTGGAACTCTTTGCCACAGAAGGTGGTGATGGCAACTGGTCTAGATGCCTTTAAGAGGGGATTGGACGGATTTCTGGAAGAAAAATCCATCGTGGGCTATAGGCTATGATGGATTGTGCAACCTCCTTACATTGGTAGTAGGCTACTTCAGAGTACTGGGTGCAAGGGAGTGGCAACAGGATGCAAGCATCTTGTTGTCTCATGCCTCCCTGGGGCACCTGGTGGGCCACTGTGAGATACAGGAAGCTGGACTAGATGGGCCTTTGGCCTGATCCAGCAGGGCTCTTCTTATGTTCTTATGTATGTTGTACTGGGCCAATATTGTAATCCACTGAATCTATTAAGCCCAAACCCTATTGTAAACCCAATCCTATTCTCCTACCCCCATCAATGCAGCAGCAGTAACATGGCTACTGCTCCATCCTACAGGAGGGTCAGTTGTGGAGGTCTCCTCTGGGTGAGGGAACAATCTGCTAGTGCCAGCATCTCAGCAGCGCACTACTGAGCACGCTGCCAGAGCATCTTTTTATGACTAGCACTGACTCTTTGTGGCAGTCAGCGCCAGCAGAAGAGGCATGCTGCCATTGCCCGGTCCAAGTACAATTGGGGCTTAATTTCTGTTCTGTTGGTAGAAGGTCACATAGTTTTATATTCTGTAGGCACAACCTTCTCATATTGAATATATGAAGCTCTCTTATACCAGGTCAGACCTTTGGTTGATCTAGCTTAGTATTGCCTATGACAGTAGGTCCAGACAGGGGACTATTCCAGCCTTATCTGCAGTTACCTTATCAGGGACTGATCCTAGGACTTTACCACTGAGCTCAATTGCCACATTGGAGCTGTATGTTGTTAGTAGTTCAGGCTGGCACTTTGGGACTGCAGGCATGCCCCGGTATGCTGGGGTTCGGTTCTGGACCCCACCGTGTATACCTGAAATCGTGGATACTGGGGGTGCCTTTTTAAAGACAGGGGAACATCAGTGGTTCTGGTGCAACAAGGTAAAAAAAGAGATTTGTTTAATGTTCTTCTACCTTTTTAACACGTCCCAGTATCCATGGTATCTGTGGATAACTGAAACCGTGGATACTGAATCAGTGGATACCAGGGTACGCCTCTACTTTAATATGTTCATTTTGAAACTTCTGCTTTAATAAAGCATTGGTGGCACCGAAATCACTACAAAGTTTGCCAGAGAATAGGCTGGATGGCTGGAGGACGCCTGATTTGATGGCTTAAATGAGATCTAAGAATTTCTTCATGCGGCTTCTACAAGAAGCTGTTACACATCCCGTAGTGTATGTAGCAATGTAACAGGGCCAAGATTCAAAGTCTTTTTCACAAAGCAAAAATACGAGGGTGGGGGAGGATGGAATGATGTTTTCAAGTGCCTTTAGGGAAGAAACGTGCTTGGCGTGTGATTTTGTTTGAAAGAACCAAAGAAGAAAGTTTATAACAAGTTATTTTACCATAAAAGTAGATAAGCTCATTTTCCAATGAGGGGAGAGCTTTTCTTTCCATAATGAAGAACCTTCTATGTCCAGCAAAATAGGAAGCAGCTGTTCCACTCAGAGGAGTAGCTAAGGGGGGCTAGGGGGGCAATTGCCCTGGGCATCATGCCTGGGGTGCATTAGGGGGTGCTTTTGGAAGGCTTTACAAGGCCTGTCTTGAGCCTTAGAAACAAACCTGGTTTTTGCTAAAACCAGAAGTGCTTCTGAGGGTGGCATTAAAAATATTTTTGCCCTGAGTAGCAGATGCTGTAGCTACTCCAGTGGTTCCACTTCTTTGAGTGTCTTTAGTCATTTAGAGCTCTGGGATCCAGCTGGGTGGAATTGACTCGTAGAGGCTCTTAGGGCTCACTCATACTGAGTTTTCCAGTGGGAATAAAACCCTACTTGATAAAATGTTTGATCTTGCCAGCCCTGTGAGAAGACCACATACATGGGTAACTAGGAGCACCATCCCAACAGTGTCCTGGGCTTACACATGTTGCTTGCATCTGCTCAATGTAAGGTGCATTCACGTCAACGGAAGAGACGCTGGATTGGCGCAGGGAGCAGTGCCGACGCAGTAACACACAGGGACCCCCAATAGGTTGTCCCCATTCTGACCAGGTTAGGCCAGCATGGGGGCTTTGGAGGGAGGGAGGGAGGAGGGGTGGAACAGGGCAGGTGTGGGAGTAGGAAGGGCAGCCTGGTGGCTGATCCAGACCACTCAAACTTGTGCCTTCTGTTTAAGGCTTACCCCTAAATTTCAGGGTAATTTACCCTTTGCCCCACAGTGAGCTCCACCTGCCTCCTACCCTGTGTAGGATGCAGCACAGGCCAGCCAATCTGCCTCCTCCTACGCAGGTTAGGATTGGGCTGCCTGAGAAACTTTCGATCTACATCTTTTTTTTTTTAAAGTCTCATAAACCTAGATGGGTCCCAACAGAGTGTCATTTTAAAAAGTGGGTCCCAGTGCTGAATGGAGAGGCAGCCCCATCGTAACCAGCGCTGGCGCAGCAGTGCAGCTCAGCATGCGCTGTGTCAAGTACTATACTGGGAAGGAGCAGACTGGAGGCTTCCTCCGGGCAAGGGAATGTTTGTTCCCTTGCCCCATGTTGAGTCCCAGTCTGCTAAATTGCTGGCACAAGTCTGAGAAGCCCCACATCAGGCTTTCAGGCCCAGGAGAAGAAATACCAGACAACGCAGGCCATATGGTGCGCTCGAAAAATCCCCCCACTTCAATCATTATTCTGAGCACCGCATGATTCCATTGTGGTGATTTCTCCAAAAGAGCTAAAAATAACACTTATTTTTAGAAGCTGAAAGCATGTGAGGTTATTTCACCGAGCCAGTAAATATCGAAAGTGCCAACCTTTAAAAGCTGTTTTTCGTCTACTAGAGCAGGACTGTACTTTCCACGAGGCATTCAGGCATGTGCAAATATTTTGAGTGGTTCCTTTTTTTATTTGGGTTTTATAAAATGAAACACAGTATTGCTCAAACACCTCACTATCAAGGAACCTCCGTTGAATGTTTGTGGGAACTTCAGTATGATGGAACTATGGGTTGTACCTTCTAGACATCATACACAGAGCAAGCACATGCGTCTCCACTGTGGGTACACAGGTTCCAAATTGGTGTAGAACTTGGCATGTTGCCCTATTGGAAAAGTGCAAGCTTGCCTTACTAAGTCTTTTTTAAAAGCAGGAAAAACCGAAGTCAGTCGTGCATTCATTTTTCACCACTTTGGGTAATGTGTGAAGTCACTTTTAGCAGAAGCGATAACACTGCAGGATGATGCTTATGATCCCTGAAACACAAAGTTGCTAAGCCCTTAAATGTAATCTTTAGGTTGCTTGCATAACAATCCAGTCTATTTTATCTTATATTTCTTCGGAGTTTTACCCTGCCTTTCTTTTCCAGAAAGGAATGCTCAAGGCAGTTCACATTTAAAATAACTATGAATATTACTATAACATAATATCAAAACTGTAAAAACCCGATCAACAAACCAATAACTCACAATGGATACCAAATCAGTGGAAAATAGCTTTAAAGACCCACTTCCAGGTTTCTTGCTCCTACATTCTCAATCCAGAATGCATTGGTATGTACGCTATACTGCATTCAGTAGATGGGGTGAATAATGAAATCATTTCAATACATTCCATTATTCACCCCATCTAGTGGCTGAATGTGGTATAACATCTATATAGGTGTGCCCCAGTATCCACTGATTCGGTGTTCATGGTTTTAGTTATCCACGGAAACTAAGGATACTGGGACTCCTATTAAAAAGATAGGGGAACATTAAACAAATCTCTTTTTTATCTTGTTTCATTGAAACCACTGATGTTCCCCTATCTTTACAAAGGCGTCCCCAGTATCCACAGTTTCAGATATCTGTGGTGGAGTCCTGAATGGAACCCTTGTGGATACCAGGGCATACCTGTACAATGAAATTCTGTGATGACAACAGAGGAGCAAGAAATCCAGAAGTATGCCTTTAAAGCTCTCTTTAACTCTGAGAAGCTTGCAACCAGTGCAGTTTAACAGCACAAAGGTAGGAAATGGTATTTTGGTGCTCTTTCCTTATTACAAGGCATTTAAAGGTGGCCCCTGGTATCATTGGTAAGGCAAAACAGTAGATACAGAATCCGTGAATAATGAGGTATGATCTGTAGTTGGAGCACCTTTTCAATTAGTTTCTCAAAAGTTTGTCCCTAGAGGGACAAACTTAACCCTGGTTAAGAGGGTAATTGCCATTGCCTATGCTTGTGAGCTGCTTGGTGGCTGTTGGTACAGTGGCAAGTAGCCCCCACTCCATCTGCTGTCCAAGAATTGCTGGGTCAACTGGCACCCAAAACAGGGATCAGATTCCTCTTCCTGTCCAAGCCATCTTTCCTGCTCCTATTGCCCTGACTTACCACAAGCAGCAGCTCCAGTGCCTGCTAAGCCACTTTTCCTTTCATAAGCTGCCATTCCAGCATCGATGGGGCTGCCTCTCAAGCCCCCCCGCCCCCGCCTTTCCTTGGGAAAGCAATCTTGGCTCCCTTGACTTGCTTCTCTCCTAGGAACTAGCTAAGGCAACCTTGAGTATTGGCTCCAAATTCCTCCACCACCACCCCCCAGTCTTCTATGTCTAAAGTACAGGCAAACTGATGACAATCTTAGTGCCTCTTTTTGTGTGTAATTACACTGTACATATTTCCCAATTCACACTTCCTGTTTTATGTTGAAGTTGGCTTTGCATCTGTGACCGTGACCCTTCCTTTCATCTGCACATCATGTTTTGTTGTCTGTGGGTTCTCAGCTTCACACTATGCCATTAAAGATGGCTTGTGCAAGATAAAGAAACTAAAAGGGAAAAGGAAATAATCCCATTCATTGTCTGATTGAGGTACAGCAAACGTTGTAAAGGAAGACAACAATCATGCCTTTGGAATTTTGGAGCCACAGATGTTATGTTTTGAGAAAACGAAGTGCAGGTGTCTAAACAGTATAAAAGATGTTTCTGGGTTTTAAGAGTTCATAGCAATTAGTAAAACAATAGTTAAACTAGTCTTCTCATCTATGCACTGCAAAAAGAATGGCACTGTGGTCTTGAACTGACCTCCATTAGCCAATAAACGCTTTAATCCCAAAGAAACAGTTGAAATGTGGACTTCATGTTTCAGCCCACCAACTGTTTTCAAAGTTCAAACAAAGGCCAATGAGTGGGAAAGTGGTTACTGTTCAAGCATCAGGGAGACCCAACACAGCATGCCAAGCTGATTGTGTTCCAGACTTGCATGCGCACTCCAATCAATTATTTTATGCACGGAGAAACATTAAATCACTCCAGTCATTCAATTAGCCAGATGCTCAGCTGATGCATCATTTTATTACTGTAAACATTTGATAGAGCATCATTTTATTGTCCCAACAAAGGAAGAAGAAAAAAACCCTATGAAATACTGTATACTCCAGTTATACTAATAGTGGCTGATCAATTGTGCACAGGCAGACCAGCTTGGAGAGGGGGTGCAGAGCCAGAAGCCAGCACTTAGGCTGGATCCTAACCCCCACCCGCAGTCTGGTCAGCCCCAATTTGGGCCACTCAGGTTTGTGCCAGCAATTTAGCTGGTTCAGATCCGAGAAGCCCCATAGGGCTGGCTGGGCTTACCCCGAGGTGACCTCCAGCTGCCTTCTAACCTGTGCTGGATACAGGGTAGGCCAGCCAGCCTCTTCCAGCACAGGTTAGGATTGCACTCGAAGCGAATAACTGAGTAAAATCGATATGTCTAGTCAGAATGCTGTGTAGTCAGAATAATATCATCAGGTTTCCTCCCATCTCTTGCACCACTTCCTCATCCACCTCATCATTCTTCTCCATCACTGTTTCTCTAGCATGCCTCTCATCTTCTCACCACCCTCTCAGCCACTCTCTCTCTCTGTGTGTGTGTCTCTGTCTGTGTCTGTGTGTCTTTGAGCGCAATCCTAAATTGGAGTTAGGCAGGCATAAACTAAGCCAGCAAAGTTTGGCCAGCTCAAGGGCCATCATAAAGTGCATTTGGACTACTCTCCAAGTCAGGGAGGATGGCTCACATCTGTGTGCTGGCCTCTCTGACTCCAAGAGGAGTCCAAACATACTTTACGGTGTCCCTTGTGCCGGCCAAACTTTGCTAGCTTAGCTTATCCCAGCCTAACTCAATTTAGGATTGCGCCCTGAATTTGTGTCTGTGTCAAGGGCAAAGTGGTTTTACAAGCAACTAAATATCTGTAGATACCCTACGTATACCTAAATTATCCTTTGCCCAGACATCTGAAATCCAGATAATTTTGTCCAAGATTTTTTTTTTTAACTTTCTGAACCTTAGAAGGTCTTGTGCTCATTTCGACATACAGGACTGTAAGTTCTATTCTCTCCTCTGTGAAGTGTACCTATACAGACATTTTTGAAAAATATCAGAGGCCAGCAGACATCCAAATGGGTAACAGTGAAAAGAGCAAGAGGAAGCATTTCTCATTATATTTATGCAGTTATTCCAAAATTCAGACAGATCCGAAATCCAGACACCTTCCGACCCCAAGCTGTCCAGATAAGGGCTACTCAACCTGTACACACCTTAAATGTTTTGTTTTGTGCTTTTCTTGCAGAAATGCCAAGAAGGCTTTTTCCGAACCTTTTCAGGAGAGTGCCAGCCTTGTAACTGTAACAACAATGCATACACATGCCTTGATGGATCTGGAGTTTGTCTGGTAAGTAGTCTTTGGATGTCAGTAAATCTGTATTTTTCTTCATAAGTATTGGTGGTATCTGGAGTAAAGAGTCAGAACATTAACCAACTTTCTTCCCCACCCCTTTTTTCTGGTGCATTAGGAACTGAGTTGAGTGGAGTAGCTTTTGGTTTTCCTACACATCAGTGCAAGATCATCATCAAGCATGCTTGTGGTGATGTGCATGTGTGAATGAGCCTTTGTAGATCACAATCACAGACAGTGTTCATAGGTCAGAGTGTTCATTGGTCAGAAAGTGACACCTCTGCACTCATCACAACTGAGGGACTCAAGCAGCTTTAGAAAAGCTTCAAAGGGCCATATTTAATGTTCCAGGGAACTGAACAATAAGTCAAATATGTATGAACAAGAGTCAGTTTCATTCAAATCCACAAAGCTCAGGGAGGATTCCCATCATGACCAAGTATTTATTTATTTGTTTGTTTGTTTGTTTGTTTATTTGAAGAACGTATATCCCCCTTTCCCATGCCAAAGCAAATGCCCAAGGCAGCTTACATGGGCAGGCTAATCTAAACTATCACTTTTCTCAATTTATTTATTTTTTTTACAAATAAACAGTATTCTGTGATTCACCAAATCCTCAGTCCCAGATGTAGCCTTCACCATGTGGTTATCTGTTCTGGCTACATGCCATCGAGCTTCAACAGGCAATCATAAGTCAAGCCTAGAAAATGTCCTCAAGGTCATATTCCGTTCTTTTGCCGGCTGGCCTTCTCACACATTCCCACACTGGCTAACCAGCTCCACAGTGACTCCATTCTGCCACAACAGGTACAGCAGTTTGTCATAACCTGGCATTCCATCTCCTATCCAAAAACAAGATCACAGATTCTCCTGCTTAGCTTCAGAACCAACAACTCCACCATTAGTCCACACCTCCTGCCCTGAGTAAATGTTTAGGCAGTCCCCCCTTCTATATCTGTCTTCCTCAGGATAGCAAGGCTCAGGCAGGAGCAACACTGACTTGTCAGATGGGCTGGAAACAGAGGTGTCACCTACTCCCCAGTAGACGGTTCGCTGGGCGGGAGTAGGGAGTGATTGACAGTCCGTCGATTCACTTCCGGTTTCTTCGCGCGCCCCGTGCGGCTTTCCCTCGCCTCGGAGGGGGCGCCTGCTCGCCCAGGCACCCGGCGCGCCCCCCACCCATCCCCCAAGACGAGCAGGCACCCCCTCCGAGGCGAGGGAAAGCTGCATGGGGCGCGCAAAGAAACCGGAAGTGAATCGACGGACTGTCAATCACTCCCTACTCCCGCCCAGCGAACCGTCTACTGGGGAGTAGGTGACACCTCTGGCTGGAAAGGCTTGTTTACAAGCAATTTGGGGATTACGATATGGGCAGCCCAATCCTATGTTGTGCTGGAGCAGGAAGGCCTGTGCCAAATGCAGCGCAACACGGGAGATCTGAGGAGCCTCCCCGGAGCAAGGGCACATTTGTGGGCTCCTTGGTCGGCTCCTCGGATCTGCGTCTGCTTAATAGCAGGTGCAGCTCCGAGGCGGCCATGCAGCACGGATCGGGGCTGTGTGGCGGCTGGGATGGGGTTTGGGATGTGGCCATTAGGCTGCATCCCAGGCCCACCCCCCTTCCCGTGCCAGCATGCCTGCAGGCCCATCCACCCCTGTCCAGTTCCACCCTCCACCCTCCTAGTTCCGCCCACCCACCCAGAACTGCCCTTGCGCCAGCCAAGGGCAGCTGGTACAAGGGCAGCTCTCTGCTCATGCATCCTGGCCGGCTCTACAGCTAGCATTGGCCGGTTGGCACCCCCTCGTCGGCACTACAGATATTCCAGGATTGCACCCTCATCTATATTGATAGAAATCAAATTTTTCATTAGTCACCATAAAGCAACCCAAAACCTAGCATTCTGTAAACAAAGCTTAACTATATTATATTGCATTGATCTCCATTTCATGGATATATTTCAATTTCTTTAAAAATCCCTTCTAACCTTAACTAGTGAATACAGATCATAGTCTAAAAGCTTATTGGCTGAACACAGTTAATAGATTACCATGTTTTTATGTGTCTGTCAGCAAGTAATAATTCCCAACAGAGCATTTGTCTTCTCTGTGCACTCATAAAATGGTTGCATACATCAAACATTAGACTGCTTAATTAAAACTTGACTATTGATCAATGTGTTTTTAATTCATGAGAGATATTGAAGCAAAAAAAGTAGTCAGCATGTTCTAAGCCACATATATGCTTTAATGCATGTTATAGAGATCCAGATTCCATCATAGACAAAAAAAAAAGTCAAAAACATGAATCAGCTCGGACAGGCACATTATTAGTAATTCATCTGCAGGATGTAAAAAGGATGTTGTGATTTACTCTTAAATCTGATCTTAGAACTTCATGATCAACAAAGTGTGAAGGCATTTGCTATCTAGGCACAGAGCGCGATCACAACATTTCTGTTCTGGCTTGTTTTTAACATTCAGGTCTCTCTGAAGAGATCTTTTTGTTAATTTTAACAAAATTAATTAAAATTAAAACAAAATTTTAAGGCTGCAGTCCCATACATAGCTACCTGAGAATAAGCCCCATTGAATACAATGGGACCTATTTCTGAGTAAACATGTATGGGATTGCATTTACAATTAACTGAAAATAATGATTTGCAGAGGAGTACAGGCATGCCCCATTATCCACTGGGATACTGTTCTGGACACACACCCTGTGGATACCTGAAACTGTGGATACTAGGGACACCTTTTTAAAGATAGGAGAACATCAGTGGTTTTGCTGCAACAAGGTAAAAAAAAACAGATTTGTTTAATGTTCCCCTATCATTTTAATAGACATCCCAGTATCCATGGTATCCATGGATAACAAACTGGATACCAAATCAGTGGATACTGGGGCATTCCTGTATTTACTCTTGGAATGCATTAGGTTCTATTGTGGATCATGTATGTTGTGTGATACTGAATTCACTACACATTTTTCCCCTTGCAAGTATTGAAGTGGACTTTCTGAGTAGTGGTTGTGGAATTTAAGATTAAAGTTCTGTTAATCTATACCCTTTACCCAATTTATTTAGTATGTTTATATTTATCATATTTTTATCCTGCCTTTCACCACCTAAGTGGACCCTTCAGTGAGCATGTGATATCAGAGTACATAATTCTTCCTCCCCTTTCCTCACAGCATCCCTGTAAAGTAGATTAGGTTGAGAGCACAATCCTAACCTGGAGTTAGGCCGGCACAGTTAGGCTAGCCAAGTTTGGCTGGCACAAGGGACACCATAAAGTACATTTGGACCACTCTCGGAGTTAGAGAGGCCAGCACACAGACATGCACCATCCTCCATGAATCTAAGACTGGTCCAAACTCGCTTTATGGTAGCCCTTGTGCTAGCCAAATTTTGCTGGCCTAACTGTGCAGGCCTAACTCCAGGTTAGGATTGCATTTTGAGAGATGGTACCTAATCCAAGATCCTCCAGAGAGCTGCATGTCCTAGTGTGGACCTGAATTCAAGTCTCCCCAATCCAACACACTAACTACCGTGCCATTCTGGCTGGCTGTCACAATCTGCTTTTCTATGGCAGTCTATAGTCATAACCGTGATTAATTAGTCCATGGTTATTATTATTATTATTATTATTATTTATTTGATTTTTACCCCGCCTTTTTGCCCGGGGGCACTCAAGGCGGCATACAACATAAAAAATACAATATAAAATCAACATTAAAAAACAATTAAAAACAATGTTAAAAACAATACAACAAAATTAAAAACAGATACAATTTAGTTAGTTAGTTAGTCATTGGTGACTAATCATTGGTTAGTTAGTCATTGGTGTCCAATTTATCTGTGATAAGAACAGGCTGTCTCCCACAAGGAGAAACCCTTCTTGATACGTTTCACTGTTGTTACATCTCCTCAGTTGTGAACTGAGCACTTCCAAGAAGGCGGCTTTGCACTTTTATATGGCAATCGGTGTTTTGACACTGGCTGTAGCTGAAGTAGGAACGGGATTCATGAAATGACTGGGCAGACGTAGACAGAAATGAAACATGTTGGTTTATCTTAGCAGGAAAAGATACATGATCCCTCATGATTCATAAATGTGTCATGATGGAATTTTTGCATAGTCGAGGGAAAGCTGTTTTCCTTTTTATCTTTCCTCATTTATTTTCATTACTTTAAAGCACACAGTGTTTCCCTCTTCTTTCTGTGCTGGGGAAGTTCAAGACAACCATTGTAGGCTGTTTTTCCTTTGAAGAAAGTGGGATCTTTAGTACTCGCAAGCTGCTTCTTTTCAAAATGCCAGTTATAGAGTAACAGTGCTGCAGTGCTAGTCTCTAAACCTAGCAACAGGGCACTGCTGCTGGTTAACTGAGTTGAACAGATACAGAGCCTATTGTTTCCCCACCACCAATGCAGTGGCACCAAAATGGCTACCACTGCATCCTGCAAGGGGGGTCGGTTGTGGAGGTCTTCTCTGGGCAAGGGGAGCTGCATTATTGGACCTGCATTAGCTAAATAGCTGGTGCAGGTCCACATAGACTGCTCCACTGGATTGGGTCGGTCCAGGAAGGGGGTTAGGATTTGGTGGCCACCACTGCCACCAAACGGCCCCCTTCCTAGAGTCAATCCAACCATCCTCTGCTCCCGATGCTGTCTTGTTTCACCCTCCCCTGCCCCTGTTCCATCCTCATGCCACCCCTCCCACCTTCCCCGCCTTACCTTCCCCTCCCACCTTACCTTTGGCAGTAGGTGGGTGCAGATCTGGTGGCACAAGCAGGAAGGTTCAGGCCTTCCCACTAGCACCCCAGCAGTGCGCTTCTGAGAGCACTGCTAAAGCACCTTTTACAACTGGCACAGCTTTATGGTGAACTGTCAACAGTCATCTCCTTTAGGATTGGGCTGTCAGTTGTTAAAGTACAGATAAAGACTAGGATCCAAAAAGGGCCACATGCATTTTCTGTGCGCACATTCCATTTTGGGCTCAGTTTTGTCTTCAAAAACAGCTTCCAAGTGTCCCCAAGATTATCTTTAAACTCCTTTGAATAATAAAAGAAACGAAAAAGTTTGGCAGTTACAGGCAAACAAGGGCAGATAAAGGAAAACTGTCCTGTATAATTTTTTCATCTTTCCCTATGATTTCCTTTAAAGTGTCCTTGCACCAAATTGTCAAACTTGGTGAGAGTTTTGTGTGTTTTTTGGGGGGGGGGGAAGCAAGAGAAAAATCAGGTGCACTGAACCCAGAAAAGGGATAACATTTCAACTGCATTCCAATCATTTCATTAGGTTTCCACAGGAACAGTGAGTGGTAGAATGAACACTGATCATTTTTAGAAAATGCATGGGGGGGCCGGTTACTTGTTTTTTATGTGCTGATAGTACAAATAAATAGAGTGGTGCCCTCTGCTCTTTCAAGGCTAGAATGCAGCACATGACAAGTTATATCTTATGATTTTGTCTTGTTTTTGTGTATTGTACTGCACTGTGTACTTGTTTTTACCAGGTGTTAGCACTTTAATTTCATTGCACATGTGTGCATGTGTGTACAATGACAATAAATTTCTAAATCTAAATCTAAAGCCAGCACAAACAAACCATGCAGAAAGCATTGAAAAACAAACAGGCAAAATCAAAATAATAATATTGTACAGCAACCACTAACATCAATGGGCAACCTTCTGGATTTAAAAAAGGAATATGCTATCATTTTCTTTTCTTGCATTTTCTGAGGCCTGCAACAATGTATTGGTGATACAGAAATATGTCAGAGATCATGAATATTTGAATTCTGAATAAAGGGAATAACAAACCTTTCAATCACCGCTATCCTGCAATTTTCCCCGAGGCTCACTGATAATCATACCTTACAAGGAATGACCCATCTCCTTCCCCCAATACACGTTCTCCTTGAAATCTGTTAGTAATTGTTGGTTTGCCTGCATGTACATCAGGAAAGCAGTTTCGACTCTGAGTGGGCTCCAAGAAAAGACATCATTTATCTCAAGTGCACCCAGCTATGGACAATCTGAATGCTAACAACGTACCCGATTGATGAATAATATTATATCATCAGCAGGGAAAGGCAAGGGTGCTACACAGAAAACCTGCACTGGCTTAAGACATACTGTACAGGCATGCCCCGGTATCCACTGATTCGGTATCCATGGTTTCAGTTTTCCATGGATACTGGGACTCCTATTAAAAAGATAGAACATTAAACAAATCTCTTTTTTACCAACTTGCAGCAAAACTATTGATGTTCCCTCATCTTTAAAAAGGCATCCCCAGTATCCACGGTTTCAGGTATCCACAGTGGGGTCCGGAATGGAACCCCACCAGATACCAGGATTTGCCTGCAAATGCCTTCAGCAATACACCTGATCTGTGTTGTCAAAACATTCTGGCAGGGCTTGTTTTGCCATTCAAAATATCTGCACATGATCCTGTACCAGTTACAAGCACTCTCTATTTTATCAGTTGTTACTTGGAAGGATTTGAGTCTGGCACCAGGCCTTCTGGCCTAAGGCATTGCTGCTAGGTTTGAACTGTGAAGTCCCTGCCTTGACCACTTGTTACTCTTATTTACCTTACAGAATTGTCAAAGAAACACAACTGGAGACCACTGTGAAAAATGTCCAGATGGCTATCTGGGAGACGTCACCCGGGGAGTGCCCAGCTTTTGCCAGCCGTGCCCTTGTCCCTTGCCTTTGCTTGCCAAGTATGCTAAATTAATTTATTTTATGTAATTGGCTCCTGTAGCTGGCCCTACTGCTGCTAAGGATATTTTCTCATGGCCAGAGACTATGATGCTTCCTTAGGAAAGAGGAAATATTTTTGAAATCTACACAAAGAAGCATAATCATTTTGATCTCTTTGTTTTTAGAGTCAACAGGAGAAAAAAACAGTTTTTCCATTATTTTTCTTTTCAATCACACTAGTAATTTCTATAATCAAAAACCGTACATACATGTGGTGTTATCTGAGTCACATATTCTTTTTAAATTTTGAGCAATGTGAGGGCTTGCATACATCGGTATGGCCTTTGTTTAAGGGACCGGATGCACTGCATTGGATCATAACCTTTCACAGAGTGAAAGCTTCCATGGATGGAAGGAGATGCTGCCTTCCCGTGATGGTAACATGCTCTCCTTTTATTCATTGAATGAGATTGAGGGCACAATCCTACCCAGCGCTGGGATAGGAGCACCGGCCAGCCAGCGCCCTATCCAGCACTGGGTGTGGGGAGGCTGGAGCCTCCTGCGGCAAGGGAATGTGCCGCTCCCTTACCGTAGGGGAGGGTTAGGGTTAAAGAGCGGGCACAGATCCGAGGAGATTGTGTGGCCTGGATCAGGGCGGCGCAGCCTCACTGATGGGCTTAGGAAGTGTCCATACAGCCACCTCCCAAGCCCGCCCAGGTCCCACCCAAGGCCCGCCTCCCCACCACCACCAATCCCCGTCCTGAGACAGGGCAAAGAATCTCTTTGGTTGGTGCAAGGGAGGCTCTCCATTGGCACTCTAAAGCCAACACTGCGAGCAACGTCGGCTTCAGAGTGTTAGCACCGACACAGGGGTGCTGCTCGGTGCCCGCGCTCTGCCCCTCGCATCGATGCTATGACGTAGCATTGGTGCGCCAGGCGCGCCAGGATTGCGCTGCCCGATGGTGGAACACTACTCTACCCACTGTATTGGATCACTGTATTGAGGCCCACAGTAATGTACTCCTGTCCACCAAATGGCAGGTGCAAGAATGTGATTCCTTTAGGAGATTGGCTAGAAAGAGCAATCCAATATTCAAGGAGGTCATTGTGGATGCAGTGTAAGGATGTGTAATCTCCACACTGGCTTTTCCTGGTTCTCAATAGTAGAGTGTTGAATATGTAATGTCTCAGGTTCAGTTCCTGATTTCTCCATTTACCGGTTCTTAGGTAGCAGGTTTGGGGGGGGGGAATCTGCTTCTTGACATATGGTTGCCAACGGAGTAAATGGGCCAATGGCCTGGTGGCTCAACATAAGGCAGCTCTTAGATAAGTGTTTTAGGGCCCAATCCTATGGGCCTTAGCGTGGGCAGTAACATGCTCTTTTGTAACATGCTCTTTTGTTGCAAAAGATGCCATAAGGCACTTCCCGCACTGGCAGTAAGCCAGTGGCATTGGACAAACCTCAGGCCAACACCAGCCCCGTGCAACCCAGAGGTGGCAAATGCAAGCCGGAGAGCAGTGAGTACACTGGTCACTGGCATTGTAGACTTTTTGAGTGAGGTGGGAGGGTGGGGGGAGGGGCAGAGCAGGAGTGGAACCTGCTCTCGCCACCGGATTCTAGCCTTTGGCCACATGGCCCAACACAAAGGCCCTCACCTCTGTGCCAGCAAAATACCTGGCGCAGAGGTGAGTAGACCCATCACCCACCTTACTGCGGAACCAGAGGCGTCATGCAGCCGGAACGCTGGGCGGGAAGAACGCGGGGGGGCGGGGAAGACGGCGAAACGGACCGGAACGCAACGGGCGGGCTGCCGCTCACCCGTTCCTCCCACCCAGTGTTCTGGCTGCATGACACCGCTGTGCAGAACCCATCACATCCCTTACTGTGGGAGAAGGGGACAAATGTTCCCCTCTGCCACAGAGCCTCCTGCAGCTGCCTGCCTGCAGCAGGATGCAGTGGTAGCCACTTAGCTACCACTACTCGCACGAGCACTTGGGCAGCTGTGGTTGGGCTGTTAGGCTTCAGTCCTATTGGATCACAGCCTAAAACATTTGCACCTAAAACTAGCTTTCTAGCAGTGCAAGTTTCTTTACTGTGACATGAAGGCTGGGTCACTGTTTCATGGTGTCTAGCCACAACCACAAATGATGAGAGGCGCATGTGGCAACAGTTCCATGAGGCTCGACTAAGTTGGCGGCAGGAGCAGGCTGTGGGTGGGAATGGGGAGAAATGGGGCATGTTGGGGGAAGAATCATTGTGTGTGTGTTGGGTGTGTCATGGAAGAAGGAACTGGATCCAAAAGCACTCTCACACACTGGATCATATCTCCCATTTTTCTGTCCATCCTGCCCTTTGGATTTGCACCAGCTATGTAACTGGTTTAGATCCAAAGTGACCCATACGTGACTGGTACAGGTGTTCTTGAACGTTTTTCACAAATTTCACTTTTTTCCCAAGGAAGAAAAGTGCAGAAAGTGATGTTCAGTGCTTTTATTCCAAGGATGTATTTTTACAAATTATAATTATAAATTAGAATTACTTTAAAAGTGTACTAGGTATGGGGATATGGGTGGTATAGTGTCAGCAGACGCAACTACACTCATCATCATCCATGCACACAGACACCCTCCAGTACAGCCCAACCAGCCTAGAATGAGCAATATGAAGAGGCATTTTCAGGTGCCCCCCCTTTTTTTTTTGCTTTTTTGCAAAAATGGAAAGTGAAAAAAGCGATGTGAGGGGTTTTTATTTCATTATCAACCGCGGCCGGCCGGGGGGAAAACAACTCTAGCAATTGGACAGCCTACCGGGGGTAAGTAAAAAATATTTACTTATCTCCTGCAGGCTGCCCAATTTCCCCCCATCACATCACATGTGTATCTACTACATAGCTGTATCTACTAGATGGCACATGTTTCCCCCAAGGAAAGATGGCACTCTTTCCTTGGGGGAAGAGATCTACACTGTTCCTTAAATTTAATAAGAACATAAGAAGAGCCCAGCTGGATTAGGCCAAAGGCCCATCTAGTCCAGCCTCCTGTATCTCACAGTGGCCCACTAGGTGCCTCAGGGAGCACATGAGACAACAAGATGCATCCTGTTGCCACTCGCTTGCACCCAGCACTCTGACGTAGCCTACTACTAATGTAAGGAAGTTGCAATACCCATCATGGCCTATAGCCCATGATGCACTTTTCTTCCTGAAATCTGTCCAATCCCCTTTTAAAGGCACCTAGGCCAGAAGCCATCACCACCTCCTATGGCAAGGAGTTCCATAGCTTAATTACCCACTGTGTAAAAAAGTATTTATTTCCTTTTGTTCGTTCTAACTCTCCCAACACTCAATTTTAGTGGACGTGAAATTTTAGTGGGCAGAAAATTTGGCAGAAAATTGTGTTCCCTCCCAAGCCAACAAAAATCCATGATCACTTTTCAGCCTCTGCACATTTATTAACCTCAAAACAAAAATGTGTCTTCTCATCTACATAAATTATTTTGTTATAATGACAGGCAGAATCCATATTTTTTATTTTAAGCTGAAAAATTTCATGTACGTTGCAGTCTGTTGAGATTTTTGCTATTCTTAATTGTCTTTGCCGCTTAGCCATTTAGTTTATTTCTTCTATGCGTTCATCCATTTTGCTGGCGCTGCAAAAACAATGAAGGCCAGGTGTTGAGGCCATTGTACAAAAAAAAAAAAGAGAGAGAATTATTTTTCATTTCATTTCCTTTAGCATACTGTGAATGTCATCAATTATAAAATTCCAACAATATTTTCCATCCCCATGTGTGTACTGCCTTAGCAAATGATAATGTTGCATTAGCAGGTGTTAGAGATGGTAACATTTGGAGCCTGTTCTGATTTCAATTGTAGGCTGATGAGATTTTCTTTTTCTGGTGATAAGCCATTTTATAGGGAGGGCAAAAAAATTGCCTGAAATAAAGAAAAAGAAAAATTAAAGCCAAATCCTATGCAAGCCTACTTGGAAGTAAGCCCCATTATAGTCAATGGCAGTTACTCCCAGGTAAATATGGATAGAATTTCAGCCTTATAGTCCAAATCCCATTGCGGTTGGGCGGCAAAGGAACGCGCGTTTTCTCCCATAAAGCAGCCAGTGCCATACATTAAGAGGCGCTTTGGCACTCCAGCAGCACAATTTTCTTCATCCTGTGTGAAGACGTGCGCTGGCCTCTCTGAAAGCGCAATCCTAGGCCAGCATAAGCTAAGCCAGCAAAGTTTGGCCAGCACAAGGGCCGCCATAAAGCATGTTTGGACTACTCTCGGAGTCAGGGAGGATGGCTCACATCTGTGGACTCTGACTCTCCAAACCTGCTTGACGGTGTCCCTTGTGTTTGCCAAACTTTGCTGGCTTAGTTTATGCCGGCCTATTGTGCCCCAAGTGTGGTCCAAACATATTGCTGGCCTAATTAAGCCTGCCTAATTCCAAGTTTAGGATTGTGCCCTTAGTGGCAGTCACACGTGTCAGATCCTATCCCTTTTCCTGTCCCAGACCCAGACCTAAGTCTCATCTGGACTTAGGCCAGCAAAATAGCTGGCGTTTGTCTGATGAGACCCATTTGCAACCAGGCAACCTACCAGAATGTAAGTTAAAAAATCTTTACTTATCTCTCACTGGCTGCCTGATTTCCCTGCCCCCCCCCCAATAGCATGTAACACATGCTCTGTCAGCAGCACTGCAAGCTATGGACTGTCGGGGGAAAGGACTGCCAATCTTCTGCTTTATAGGAAGAGACTGTTGCAGAATTGTACTTAATACCTTGAAAACATGGGATAGAGAGAATGCTTGCTGTTCCACTTTGCAACAAAAGAGCTTGTCCATGAATAACATAACCAAGGGGATTTATAAAGGCTGTCCAATACTGTATCCAAATCTCTAAGCTGGCAGATTCATTATATACACAGTTGTTCTTGGGATTCATCCGTGTGGATTTTATTTTTTTGTCTGGCCAAACTATCTCTATATCTAATATCCTGGGAACTTGTCGGAGAGTTCCCATTACAAAACTATCATTTGTTTAAAACAACTGGATGCCAGCTGCTCCAAACTGTAGCAGATGTTATTACAATTCTTGTGTGTGCGTTTTAATCCTGTATGAATTCTATGACTGTTTTTAATGAACTTTTAATCTCTAAAAGATTCAGCAAAAAAATTTTGGTCTGCTATTAAGTCCCAAAGAGTGGTTTCTTGAAACAAGGAATTGATTCACATAAAATAAGTGAATTAAAACATTCCAGGGCTGAAACACTTTTGGAATGATGTCAGAAAAATGTTTCAACAGACAGCATGCAAGTATTGCTTGTCATGACACTCTCAATTTGAATTCTCACTGACTCGACATGTCTCCAAATAAGGCAAATAAATGCCCTCATTTTATCTCTGGAAAATATTAGCTTAGAAATGCAATAAGCAATTCTGTCAAAAATAGCTGTCAATAAGCCAAATCATTTACACTTTTTATTTGTGAGGAAAACAATACACTAGGTTCTTTATATTTTGCCTTCTGTCCATTGACTGGTTATGATCTCCCAGTAGAAACAAAGAGATTTTGTGGCATCTCACATATCTATTGCAGCAGAAGCTTTTGTGGCCAGAGACCACTTCGGGCCCAAACCTATGCTTCCCTAGCACCCAGGGTGACAGGGGCGTCAAAATGGCGTCCTATGGATCCAGGGAAGCAGCTAGAGGTCTCCTCAAGAACAAACATTCCATTACCACCTCAAGAACAAACAATCCCTGCTAATTGGGCAAGAGGCACTTTTTCAAGTGGTGCTCCTCTTGTATTTAGCAGGGAGAGAGTAATTGTCCCTCTTCAACCCAGTACAGTGTCTTTTCTAGTCGCTGTTGCTGGGGATGTTCTACATTTTTTTAGATTGTGAGCCCTTTCGGGACAGGGAGCCATTTAACTTTAGTATTACTATTTGCCTGTAAACTGCTTTGTGAACTTTGTGTTGAAAAGTGGTATATAAATACTATTTGATTGATTTAATTGATTGATTGATTGATTGATTGATTGATTACTCTGTGTTGACCAACAGCAGCCCCAGTGGGTCTACTTGGAGTCTGCCGCCATCCCCACCTCCTTGTATTGATCCTAGGTCTTGATCTGGTCTTGATGCCTTTAAGAGGGGATTGGACGGATTTCTGGAGGAAAGGTCCATCGTGGGCTATAGGCAATGATGGATTGTGCAACCTCCTTACAAAGGTGGTGGGCTACTGGTACCAGGTCCAAGGGAGTGGCAACAGGATCCAAGCGTCTTGTGTCTCGTGCCTCCCTGGGGCACCTGGTGGGCCGCTGTGAGATACAGGAAGCTGGACTAGATGGGCCTTTGGCCTGATCCAGCAGGGCTCGTCTTATGTTCTTATCCTACCCTTGGGCCACCCGCCTTCCACCCAGTTCCACCCTCCCTGCCTTGCCCTGCCTCCCCCCACCCTGAAAAGCCTCACCGCTGATCAGCGGTGATACTTACCGCTCAGTACTCCCTTCACGTTTCTTAGCAGCACTGAGGCCCATCACCAACTAGCGCTGGCCTCACCGCCAGCCCAGCATCTTTACCGCTGGCACCAGAGTGCCTTATGGCACATCCACAACCCTCGGAGCTGGCAGTAAGGCAGAAGTGCAGGCAGTAAGCCCAGCAGGATTGGGCTGTTCATCTGCTGCCTGAAGTGGCCATTTAAGTTGGTGATACCTTCAAACCCTGAGTACAAGACATGAAAAATATTTTTTTGCTAAGTAACAAAACTTTGGCCTCCCTGTGACAAATCCTGAAACTGCATATTTATTGCATTTGCTCTGTATTTGGGGGTCATATGCCTTTTGATCTATCTGACTGTTTCATGCATCTGATTAGGCTCCGCGGCATGACAGCGTATGCTCCAATAAGTGTGTTGGTCTTTAAGATACTCTTAATGTAAATAGGATTGAAGATCACAATATTAGGTTGAGGATTTAAGCCACCTGGTGGAGATCACCCTCTGTAAAGCTCCACTTATCCTGGACATAATCAGCACAGACACACATTTCAGATACTAAATAGAATGCTTACTGTGTGTCTTTTACCTAGCCAGATCCAGTGGCATGCTGATGGCGGGGGTGAGGGGGGCGGAATGCTAAGTGTTGCAGGAGCCTGAGCTCCTGTGTAAAGTGGTCCCTCCCACTTGGCTCCAGAGCCATTCATGGCTGGTTCGGAAGCTTTGCTCTCCAAACTGTGAATGGCCCTGGAGGCGAGGGGGAGGGGCCGCATTACACAGGAGCTCAGGCTCCTGCAAAACCTAGCATTTTGCCCCCCTATAGACATGCCACTGGCCAGATCAAGAATTTTGGTCCAGTGTTATCAATAAGAGCATCTTTTAGAAGCAGCCTATTAATATTAAAAACCAGGAAAACTCTCAGACAAGACAAAATTGCTAGAGAAGTTTGCCATGAGAAGTCATCTAAGAGGTTGTGTTTGTTTTTAATTAATATTTTAAATGCCCAGCAACCATCTTCCCAGCCATCTTCTGTGTGTGTCCCATCCCCTAGGAATTCTCTGCTTTCCCACTGCACTGTTTCCATGGGAATATGGACTCAAAACAATGACCTCCACAGCTGCACCTGCCTGGTGTTAGGAGAATGGATGATAAGATGCATTCCTGAGTGTTTACCCCAGAAGCTCAAGGCTATGTTTATTCTTCAACTCGGCTGCACCTGCTTGATAGCCCTTTTCCCAAGTGATGGGAACAAGTCTTCTTGTACCACTTTAGCAGTAAACATTAGTGTAATCCAGTGGCTCTCAAACATTTTAGACCGTGACCCACTTTTTAGAATAGCACTCATGTTGAGACCCATCAGAAGTGATGTCATCAACCTGGAAGTGATGTCATAGCCAGAAGTGCCATCATCAAGCAGAAAGTGCTGTCAGTGTGACATAATAGAATAACACTCCTAGAATGCAAAGCGGCATTCTTAGACTGAAGCAAATGCACAACCATAAAACATACTTGACTGTTTAGTTGCCTGAGAATGCTGTAAGTCTTATGCTTGGAGATGCTCCTGTAAGCTTGGTGCTATTAGCCTTTAAAACTTCTGGCATGACAATATTTGATTGGCCTCACTTCTTCCTCAGAACCAAAAGGACCTCCAGCCCACAACCAAAGCTGGTGCCCAGGACAAATATTAACAGGCTGCTTTTGAGATACTCTTCTAGATAGCGCTGGACCTGAATTCTGCACCTAGCTCTGTAAAACATACCGAATAAGAATTCCATTTAGTATCCAAAATGTGTGTCCGTGCCAATCATGCATGATATGATGTTTCTAGCGAAATATAAAAGCATTGCAGTGCATGTAGATCTTTCCTGGCTTGGGGCCAGGTATCCAAAAATGGCCTTTTCTCAGATGTGCCTGTGCTGTGCAAAGGTAGACAGCTCACAAACACAAACATGACCTTTTCTACTGTAGTGCCCCAATTTTGGAATACGTTTCCCAGAGAGATTCTGGTGCTACTTTCATGTAATTTCCGCGCTAAATAAGCCCCTGTTTGTTTTCCAGGATCTTTTAAAATAGCTGCCTAATTGTTTTACCAGCAACACCGAGATTTGTGGCGTTATTTTTTTTTCCATTACTGTTGTTGCTTTTACTGTTGTATTGATTTTATTGCTGTGGTAATTTCTAGTGAATATTTTTATTCTTACTCATGCCCTGATCCTATCCCCTGCCATTGGTGCCCATGCAGATGCACCCCATTCAAGGGGAAGGGGTGATCAGGAGAACTCCTTGAACAAATGCTCACTTTCAAGTAAACCTTCTGATGGCCTATGGGTCTCCTCATCTATGCCAGCTCTATACATGGCATAAGTCCAAGGAGAAAAAAAGGGGGGACAGGGATAGAATCCTGGCACATGCCAACATTCTTCCCATGACAATACCCCTTCCTCCCATAGTCCACTCCTACTCACCCTCTGACCCACCCTGAAACTCTCCTTGCTCTCCTCCTTCCCAACCATGGCACACTTTCCCGGCATTTTACCAAGGTTGGCAGAGGTCCTGCAGCCCCTGTCATGCACACTTCACTGTTAGCCATTTGCTGCTGCAGCCCAACATCATAAAGCCCAGTGCGCTGCCACAACGTGAGTTCTGGCAGTACATACAAGCCTTAGGACTGGGTTGTCAGTTTTGCAAGAGGAATCTGCTAGGTTGCATTTCCTAAACCCTAATGCCCACTTAGCTCAAGCAGGCCAATTCTCTCTCCCTGCCTCATATTCTGCTGCTGCTGTTTTTCAGCTGACAATTTATGGCTCTTAAGGACCTTTGAGAGCGCAATCCTAAACTGGAGTTAGGATTAGGAGGCCATCATAAACTAAGCCAGCAAAGTTTTGCCAGCACAAGGGCCACCGTAAAGTGTGTTTGGACCACTCTTGGAGTCAGGGAGGATGGCTTACATCTGTGTGCTGGCCTCTCTGACTATGAGAGTGGTCCAAACATACTTTACGGTGACCCTTGTGCTGGCAAAACTTTGCTGGCTTAGTTTATGCCGGCCTAACTCCAGTTTAGGATTGCGCCCTGAGTATGCAATCCGGCCATTTGTTTGTTTGCTTGTTGAATTTTGATTTAAAAACTTATCTCCTCTGGCATACTTAAGAAGTCTCCTAGGTATGTAGAAACCACTTTCTGAGGATGGCTCCACTTTGGCTGCAATCCTATAACACTTTCCTGAGAGTAAGCCCCACAGAACACGATTGAATTCACTTCTGAATAGGTATGCATAGGATTGTGCTGTTTCTTTACAAAACAACAGACATTCAACTGCCTAAATTTGGTGTTACAATATAGATATGTAATGTGTAATGGACAACTTGAAAATATTTTTTTTACTGAAGCTGCAGAATGCTTATAGATTAGAAAATAATAAGAATTCATTACCTCTATACGGTGTATTTCTTTCATGGAAGCATTTTCAAAGCTTTTCACAGCAACCATCTCTAACTTAAGGACAAAGTGAGAGAAATGATGTTTCCCCCGCCCCAATGGAAACAATGTCCACTGGAGACTGATGGCCTCCCTCTGTCCTCTGTTCCCATTTTATCTTGGCAGGCGCTGAGAAATGATAGCAAATATTCTGTTCCACATTGCAAATGAATTGAGGGAAAGCCTTCCAGATCATAAAGCTGAATGCTCTTTGGAATACGTTGTAGGAACCACAACCTCACATCCTGAGCCACAATTTATTTCAGTCAAAATATTTGATTTCATATACTTCTAACCTTATTAACTTGAAAGGGGACTAAACTGGCTTCAGTTCAAGTATTACAGCTAATTGAATTGTGTGGGTTGTAAGTGGATTGTGGGTGGCTCCCTTGGCTGTATTTATCTTCATCTCATCAGAAAGCAGAAAGGCAGAGAAACCAAAGAAATGGGCAGAACAAGTGTAAACAACCCCATATAGTCCTAATGAATCCAGGAGAAAATGAAGTGGTGTCCCATTGCGCCCTTTTCCACTGTTGTCAATCAACATATATTGACAGATACATCAGCCAGTGATCACATTGTTTAAGAACAGAAAGGGTTAGGATTTTTCTTTCTTTGCTTCACTCATCAAAACTCTTGTAAAAGCTGGGCTGAAAGTAGTCAATAAGGAGGTGCACTTTTGCCCCACTTCACCACCTGTTTCTGCTTCCTTCATCAGGGGAGTAATCCTAACCTGGAGTTAGGCCAGCAACGTTTGGCTGGCACCAGCACCACCATAAAGCATGTTTGAACTGCTCTCGGAGTCAGGGAAGATGGTGCATGTCTGTGTGCTGGCCTCTCTGACTCAGAGAGTGGTCCAAACATACTTTTCGGTATCCCTTGGGCTGGCCAAACCTTGCTGGCCTAACTATGCTGGCCTAACTCCAGGTTAGGATTGCGCCCCCATTAAGGCGCACCATTTCACCCATTAGGATGCTGCTGCCAGGAGCAGCATCAAATGTATTCCTATTAACTCCCATGTTCATAGACAAATGCATATAAAGTCTGCATGTACAAGTATAATTGCAAAGATCAATACTGATTATACAAATTTTCTCTGAACATGCTGCTTTATACAATTTTAGTTTTGCAGTTTCCTGCTACCGACGAAGTGGTGTGGTGCACTGTATGTGTAAAGAAAAGTATGCAGGCCAAAACTGTGAAAGGTAAGGAAATGTTCAGATGCAATTTGGAAATGGTGAATTGTTTAGTCATCAGTCCTGACATTTGAATTATCTAGTTCAGCTTTTTAAAAACTTTGTTTCATAGCAAAGGACACACACCAGCCTGTGCCTAACTGTTGTAGGTTTTGTGTTCAGGAAGCTGCTTTCAACTTGTACTGAGAATGGTGAGAGGTTGTTGCTGTCAGAAGGCTATTTTGACAACCCATCATACATGAATTTGTCTAGGTAGCAGTTGTTGTTCAGTCGCTAAGTCATGTCCGACTCTTTGCGACCCCATGGACCACAGCACGCCAGGCCTCCCTGTCCTCCACTAGCTTCCGGAGTTTGCCCAATTTCATGTTCATCGCTTTGGTGACTCTATCTAACCATCTCATCCTCTGCCGCCCCCTTCTCCTTTTGCCTTCTATCTTTCCCAGCATGAGGGGCTTTTCTAAAGAGTCCTCTCTTCTCAGGAGGTGGCCAAAGTATTTGAGCTTCAGCTTCAGAATTTGTTCTTCCAGGCAGCAATCATGCATGACTTCCTGTAGGACTAGGTAGCAGTACCGTCCGATAATTCGCTGTACATGCAACTGTCCAGATTAATCAAGAAGAATGCATGAAAATAGATAGGTGCTCGTAATGCAAACTGGCAACCTGGGGAAGCTTATGATTTCTTCTATTGGTCTTAGTATTATTTATTTTGAACCTTGACTGATGGCCTTTATATTGTGTTTTGCATTTTATTTCTATATACATACATTGCTTTGATTAATTCTCAGCAAGTGGGTTCATAGATGACAAAAAAATGAATACATGTCTGTGGGCCTTGGTGTTTAAAATGTATAATAGTCTCCAAATATGAAAATGTCCTTTTGGTTAATCTTGTGGTTAAAAAGTTCCCTTATTTGAAGCGAATAAGTTTTTAAAAATTGGCAAGGCATGCCACCAGATTCTATGTACCACAGCAAAAACCTGTCTATGCTTACTCAGAAATAAGTCTCTCTGTGCTCAGTGAGGCTTATTCCTAGATAAATATGCACAGAGTTGCAGCCCTGCTTGTTTAATTGCTTGCTATCTCACAGAACTCTAATCCAGGGGTTCCCAAACTTTGCAACACCGCGCCCCACCTCTTGCTTTGCAGTGGGTCGAAATGCTCCTAGTGGTGCTGGAGCCCTCTCCTGGCAACCCACTTTACAGGCCTCTGTGGGCCTTAAAATGTACCTCAGAAACGTCTGTAAGCCAGTTATCAAAAGCAAACAGGAAGTGGCTTCCGAATCAGAATGGCTTGTGGCCATTCTGATTATCGCTGGGCTGGGAGACGCCTCCATAGGTTCCTAAGTAATAGGATAACAGAAGTAATAGGCCTTCTGGAATGGCTCCTATTTGGAGCCAAACCATCACAAGAGCGGGCAGGACGGCCCATATTGCAATGTACTGTGCTTAGGTTCATGACCCACCAGTGGGTTGCAACATACACTTTGGGGGACGTCCAGCGGTGTCATTCAAATGATTTAGGAACTCACTTTTGATTGGCACTTGTCAGGAACCCAGAACCAGCCACGGAGCCCGTTAGGATCCGGAACGCCCATTCTGGTCCATTCCCCCTGAATGACATCACTGGGGACGTCCTGGTCTATTCCCTTAACTTAAAAGTCTGACACGTTTTGGAGATTATGAGTTAATTCATTGTGGAACTTACCCAGGAAGTTCTCATTATAAACCATTATAAAACAAATCATTTTTGTTATAAAACACAGTTAAAAATTCTCTTAGAATCCTTGAGTGTCAAAACACTCAAGGAAATGACATGGTGGTGTGTTTTTTTTAATTAAGCACTAAGCAGTCATTATTTTGGAAATCACAAGAATGAAACAGATACTTTATGTTGGGGAAGTCATTATTCCGCTCCCTCATGCAGTATCAACCATTGACAAGACCACCAGGCACTGTGGTGATATGATAGACCTTGGATTATGACCCAGAATGAAAATGGCACATGCTTATTTTCTGCCTTGAGACTTCCCATTCATTGTAGACAGCTACTTTACTTACCGCTGATGTGTTATGGCCAAGAAAAGTAAGACAGATGGAAAGTAAAGAGCAACTTCACCCTCCATATCCACAAACATACCTATGAAAATGAAACCTATTTTCTTGTCACAGAAGTCTGCCTGTTTCCATGTGTGCATTACTAAACTGGATGGATTGTTTCTAGCAAGGAAAAAGTGCTGCTTTCCATTTTTCAAAGGAATTTATTCAGCAAAACTGTGAATTAAGTAGTTTGCTGACAATATAAGGAAAATGGTCTTTGAAGTCAGTAATTTCATTCATCCCACCTGAAGTGCTCACACTATTATATAGTCCAAGGGCTCTACAATTAGCGAGGCTCCAGTTAATTAGTGGGACACAGGACTGACAGCCCAATTCTAAGCAGCGCTGGCATAGTAAGGCCAGTGCAGCAGGGCTGCATCCTAAGCCCAGCAGGAGGCAGCAGCAGCACAGCATAGAGCAAAGGGCATTTTTCCCATTGCACCCAAGTAAACCACAGTCAGGCCTATGGGGCTGCTCGGATCAGCTCTGGCAGATTTGCAAGCACAGGTGAATGTGTGCTTCAGCAGCCAGAATCAGGGCTGCCGACGTCCATTGCCGCCCCCATCGCCACCTACTGCGCCATGCTGTTACGCCCACAGCACGGGTCTGGCACGCCCCCAGCGAGGTCCTGTGCTTGATCGGTGCACGACCAGCGCAGCCGACAGGCATAGCGGCATCTGAGCACTGGCACTGCTCCTTGCACCGGTCCAGTGCCCGACACACTGGTGCCCAACACCACTGGATCGGTGCAAGTGCACAGCACAGGCGCAATGCCGGTATAGGATTATGCTCTGAGTTCTGGTCTCTCATTTGCACGAAGCATCCATCTTTAGAAAACCACAGGTTATTGGTATTTTATCATTATTGTTCCTAAAATTAATAGGGATGCAGTCCTTTACACTGGGAGTAAATCTTGGAGGTTTTGCTAAAAGTTATTGTTTGCTAGGGATACGAGACACCCATGGAACTCCAATGTACATTTGAGGGGAGAATGCACGATACAAGGCCCAGAGCTCTGGGACAGGATGCGACAGGCTGATTCTGAAGTCAGAGTCAATGTACCCATAACGCTGGAAAAGTTCTAAGGAAAAGGCTGCTTGCTCATGACGTGGTGTCACACTCTAGCACAGTCACTCCCCACCCCCAACAAAAGAGATACAATTATTTACATATTCTTTTATTTAAAAAAAAAATACAGTCCCATCATTTGTGGGGCTATGCATTTAATTATATAAAGAAACATTACAAACTACTACAAAAACAAACTCAGGGTGCAATCCTAAGGCTGGCATAAACTAAGCCAGCAAAATTTGGCCAGCACAAGGGCCACCATAAAATATGTTTAGACCACTCTTGGAGCCAGAGAGGCCAGCACACAGACATGAGCCATCCTCCCTGACTCCGAGAGTAGTCCCAACACGTGTTATGGCCTTGTACTGGCCAAACTTTGCTGGCTTAGCTTATGCCGGCCTAACTCCAGTTTAGGATTGTGCTCTCAGTGGTTGTTGGGAAATTGGCAAAGGCTGGTGTGTCACCCAAAATGTTGTGGTGTGTTACCTTTGACATGCGTGTCACAGGTTCACCATCACTGCTAGCAGGATGGCTGCTTCTCTGTTTTCTTTTGGACCACACCCCTGATACAGTTGTGACCTTCCTGAGCCATGACAGCAGCACCTTTATTAGTTCTGAAGTGGCTTCAATTGCTCAGGAAACAATTCTCAGCAGTCCATATGGAAAGCTTACATCAGGGATGGCCAACCTGCAGCACACCAATCAATCAATCAATCAATCAATCACTAGTATTTATATACCGCTTTTCAACATAAAGTTCACAAAGCGGTTTACAGGCAAATAATAACATTAAAGTTAAACCACGTGTCACTTCTATGTCTATAATATAATCTACCCTATTTCAGACCCACTTGGGTGGCCCACGTAATCTGCCAAGCCTCCTCTCAGCTATCTTCACCCTGCCCCGGGCCTTGTCACTCCTTTTCTGGTCTTTGTCTCAGGAGAAGCACTGTGTACCCATGGCTAGGAGCCCTGCCTTGGCTGGGCTGGCACGACCATAACAGGCAACTTTGCATGTGCCACTTAGGAAGTGTCCGTCTGCCACTAGTGTCACATGTGCCGCAGGTTGGCCACCCCTGGATTACATGGACACTACAGAGCACAGTTCTGAGAGAGGCGGAGCCAGATGATAGCTGGTCCCACCCAAGCCAATAGAGAAGCCCCTACTATCTTGCCTAACTTTCAGATGCAGCCAGTTGAGATGCAAATAAATGTTGAAGTACATTTATTTCAGCTGTATGTTTCAAGCAACTAGCATGGCTGAAACCTAAAATGAATTAAATAAAATGATGTTACCAGATGGGTTTAAGTTACATGATGCGTTTTTTATCGCTGAAACTGCTGTAGAGAAACTTAAATCCGGATCAGGCTGCAGTCATTTGCGGCACTCAAATTTTCTATCTTGCAATTGGCTTACTTGGCCACACAAAATGTCGCCAGGTGTAAAGCTGGGAAAGGCATTATTAATCACTGCTGGTTTGTGTTCTATTCCAGGTGTGCCCCGGGTTACTATGGTAGCCCCTTGGTGATTGGAAGTTCCTGTGAAAAATGTGACTGCAGTGGCAACTCAGATCCCAACCTGATCTTTGAGGATTGTGATGAAGTGACAGGCCAGTGTCGCAACTGCTTACGTAACACTACAGGGTTCAATTGTGAACTGTGTGCTCCTGGTTACTATGGGGATGCCAGACGAGCTAAAAATTGCACAGGTACTTCATCTGCTATATCAATGTTATATGTTCATAGAGTGGTTTTGGACCGGAGATCTACATACTTTAGCCAGTCTGTTGACCGATTTTTCTTCTGTAGCAAATGGCTAATCTGACATTTTGTTTCAAACAATGCCTAGCCAATGACTCAGATGGAATTTTCATTATAGATTTTATTTGAAAGGTATAGGAAAAACAATGGAAGGGCAACACGTATCTGATACATAGAAGGTTAATGGTTGCAGGTGAATGATAGTTGAAAATGGTTCTGTTCACAGGCAAAGATTAAATGGAGGGAATAAAAAGAGACTAACAGCTCTAACTAAAGCTGCAATCCTAACAACTTTTACCTGGGAATAAGCCCCATTGATTAAAATGGGAATTACTTCTGAGTAGACATGCATAGGCTTGGGCTCTAAATCCCTGTGTGGCAATAAGCGGAACTGGCACAGCTCCCGCTGTATCCATTTAACTTTATTTTTTGCCTGTTGAAAAGCGGTATATAAATACTCTTTGATCCATCGATTGATCGATCCATCCATCCATCCATCAGGGATTTTCAGTTGCTGGGGGCATTTGTCCCCTTGCCCCAGAGTAAGCTGCTATGGGTCAACTCAGACCTGCACCAGCTCAATTTCTGGCGCTAGTACATGTTGACATGGGGAGGTGGATCAGGCCCAGGAAAGGGCTCAGGATTCAGCATACACCGCCACAACCATCACCATCCACCCCCACCTTGTTCAACCCCTCCCCATCTCCCATCAGCCCCCTGTGTGGGCTTACATGCTGCAGCAGATCTCTGTGGGTCTGCTGGTATGCAGGAGCCACTTCAGCCTTCCTTCCAACAGCTCTACAGTGTGCATCAGTGGGGCTGCTTTGTGGCAGCCATAAAGCAGTCTCTGCCAGTCTGCCAGTGCAACACTAGTTATTCTGGCAGGGGAGGGGGTTAGGATTGGACTGTTCTGGGCAGAGGTTCCTCTGCTTGAGGTGACCCAACAGGACAAAAGGAGAGGATTAGTAGGAAGTTTAAAACTGTTACTGGGGGGTGAAGGCTTTTTACAAAGGAAGATGAGTAGTTAGGAGGGAGGACAAGAGAAGGAAAATTACCTATCCTTAGTGGGCAAGCTCAGGTATTAAGTCCTTTGACAATGTGGAAGGGCTACACACTGATGATGTACTAATAACATACTCTTATCGCACTATTGATACTCAGCATCCACATAGAATTGGACTATTAGGAAATAGGTAGAACTGGGTGTTGTTTTGTATTCTGCTTTAGCTACTACTAGCTTTTGTTACCCGGCGTTGCCCGGGTAACAAAATGATCTTCCAGAGTTTATGAGTTTTGCACCCCTTCTCGCCCCCCATGCTGACGGGGGCCGAATCTGGACTCCAACCGCGTCAGGAGCGTCGCCAGTCACCTCAGTGGCCCCGGAAACTATGGTTCCGATGCCGATTTTGGCCATTTTTGACCGTTTTCACATGTGGCCCCCTGCGTACCCCACCCCTGGGGGCACTGCATGCCGAGTCTGGTGCCAATCGCTCCAGGCGCTCCAGCATGGCATGGCGGACATCTTGTTTCACACCCCTTCCCCCCCCATGTTGAGGGGGGGCTGAACCCAAACTCTCACAGCGTCGGGAGCGTCGCCACTTGCCTCGGTGACCCTGGAAACTACAGATCTGATGCCGATTTTGTCCGTTTTCGACCATTCTCACACGGAGGCCCCCACACACTCCCACCCCTGCCTGACCCCTGCAGTGTTTGTCACCAGGCCGCAAGGTATGCGCGTGCCGAGTCTGGCTCCAATCGCTCCAGGCATCGCAGTGGGGCATGGCGGACATCTTGTTTCGCATCCCTTCTCGCCCCCTACGCCGAGGGGGGGCCAAACCCAGACCCCAACCGTGTCGGGAGCGTCACTGCTTGTCTCAGCGACCCCAGAAACTACGGACTCGATGCTGATTTCGGCCGTTTTCGGCTGTCTTCATGTGGGGCCCCCTGCACCCCCCACTTCCGGGGGCACTGGGGGGCCTGACCCCTGCAGTGTTTGTCACCAGGCCGCAAGGCACGCACATGCCGAGTCTGGCACCAATCGCTCCAGGCGTCACAGCGGGGCATGGCGACGTCTTGTTTCGCACCCCTTCCCACCCCCCATGTTGAGGGGGGGGCCAAACCCAAACTCCCACGGCATTGGGAGCGTCGTCGCTCGCCTCGGAGACACCGTAAACTATGGATCCAACGCTGATTTCGTCTGTTTTTGACTGTTCTCATGCGGGGGCCCTCGCGCACCCCCACCCCTGGGGGCGCTGGGGGGGCCTAACCCCCACAGTGTTTGTCTCCAGGCCGCAAGGCACACGCGTGCCGAGTTTGGTGCTAATCACTTCAGGCGTCCCAGCAGGGCATGGCGGACGCTGTGTTTTGCACCCCTTCCTGCCCCCCACGCCGAGGGGGGCTGACCCTGGACTCCAACGGCGTCGGGAGCATCACCGCTCGCCCCGGCGACCCCAGAAACTACAGATTTGACACCGATTTTGGCCATTTTCAACTGTTTTCACGCGGGGACCCCCCTGTACCCCCACCCCCAGGGGTACCAGGGGGGCCTGACCCCCGCAGTGTTTGTCGCCAGGCCGCAAGGCACGCACGTGCCGGGTTTGGTGCGCATTGCTCCAGGTGTTCCAGCACGGCACGGCGGATGTTTTATTTTGCACCCCTTCTTGCACCCCACGCCGAGGGCCCCCCAAACCCGTACTCCATCTGCGTCGGGAGTGTCGCCGCTCGGCCCAGTGAGCCTGGAAACTATGTACTCGACGCCGATTTCGGCCATTTTCGGCCGTCTTCACATGGGGACCCCCGCGTACCCCCACCCCTGGGGGCACTAGGGGAGCCCGACCCCCGCAGTGTTTGTGGCCAGGCCGCTAGGCTTCCGCATGCCGAGTTTGGTGCCAATCGGTCCGGGAGTTCCAGCAGGGCATGGCGGACGTTTTCTTTCGCACCCCTTCTTGCCCCCCATGTTGAGGGGGGGCTGATCCCGGACTCCAACAGCATTGGGAGCGGCACCGCTCATCTCGCCGACCCCAGAAACTGTGGGTCTGATGCCGATATCGGCCATTTTTGATCGATTTCACATGGGGACCCCCCGCATACCCCCACCCCCGGGGGGTGCTAGGGGGGCCCGACCCCCCAGTGTTTGTGGCCAGGCCGCTAGGCTTCCGCATGCCGAGTCTGGCGCCAATCAGTCCAGGCATTCCAGCAGGGCATGGCGGACGTTGTGTTTCGCACCCCTTATGGCCCCCCACGTCGAGGGGGGGCCAAACCCAGACTCCAACAGCATCGGGAGCGGCAACGCTCATCTCGGCGACCCCGGAAACTGTGGATTTGACGCCGATTTCGGCTGTTTTTGACCGTTTTCAAGCGGGGACCCCCACGTACCCCCACCCCCAGGGGCGTTAGGGGGCCCCGACCCCCGCAGTGTTTGTCGCCCGGCCGCAAGGTGTATGCGTGCCGAGTTTCGTGCCGATCGCTCCAGGCGTTGAGGAGCCTATGCGAGACATACATACATACACACACACACACACACACACACACACACACAGCCAGGCTCTTCTTTATATATATAGATATAACGGTGCACAGTATTCTTTGTGCTGTTGCAGCTAAATCAGATTTAAATGTTCTCACTGCTAGTGCAGAAAAAGCTTCTGTCTGCTTTTCATTGTTGCATTGACCCTGCAATGTATATACCATGAGTCTTAAAAGAAAAGAAAAAACTACTCTTGGGAAGGAAGCTAATTTTAGAAGCCAAAAGAAGACAAAATAGCCAGGAGGTTCTACTGCACTCTGAAAAGGCCTTTTTTTTTTTTTTTTTTTTTGAAACACAAAGAACTTCAAAGTGGTAGGTGATATTGTAGTACTTTTAGTCAGCTTAAGGCAGTGGTTCCCAAACTGGTGGATCGCAACCCACCAGAGGAACAGAAAAGGGGCAATTCCCCTTAAAGGAGAATGGCCCAGCAATCAGCAGCAGAACGATCTCCACAATCATGCTATTGCTGGGCATAGAGGGTATTTTTCAGCTTACCTGGGGTTGCTATGGCTCTCCAGGGTCTGGGGAGCCTGTGACCCTGGAAATGGATTTGTTTAACCTTTTACAAGATTTTCAAGCCTCTAGGAGGGTTGTAGAGAGGGTTGCAGGCTCCCCAGCCCATCCAGAGAGGCATAGCACCCCCCAGATAAGCTGAAAAATCCCTTCCCTGCCCAGTAGCTGCAAAACTGTGGAGATTGTACTGCGGCTCTCCCCTCACCCCCATCACCAATGCAAACACTTACAGCAGTGGTTCTCAAGCCTTTTAGTATTGGGTTCTACTTTTTAGAATGACAATCTGTCCGAGATCCACCAGAAGTGATGTTATGACAGGAGGTGCCGTCATTGTGATGCCAGAGCTTGCTGCTTTCTGAGAAAATAGCTTTATGCAGAAGACTGAAAAGAGGTTCAAAGAATTAGGAAAGCTAATGGAAGTGTTGACAGCAGGGAAGTTAGGCTGGCACAGTTAGGCCAGCAAAGTTTGGCTAGCACAAGGGCCATCATACGGTGTGTTTGGACCACTCTTGGAGTCAGGGAGGATGGCACACATCTGTGTGGTGGCCTCCCTGACTCCAAAAGTGATCCAAACATAATTTACAGTGGTCCTTGTGCCAGCCAAACTTTGTTGGCCTAACTGTGTCAGCCTAACTCCAGGTTAGGATTGCGCTCTGAGAAAAAAAGGAATATGGGTGAAGGGGTCGGGAAGGAAATGGAGGCTTAGGAGTCAAGGGGCTGAACAAGAAGGGGCTAATGAGAGAAAGGAAGGAGCTAACCTTCACATTCTGATTTCAAATAATTGGTCAATCCTTTGGTTACAGGTTTCTAGTTCTGCTTTGCTATAAACTCTCTTCATCTCTCCTTTTTTACCCCAGCATGTAATTGCAGAGGTGGACCTTGTGACAGACGAACGGGACAATGTCTAGGAGAACCTCCAATGCCTCCTCCAGGAACAGATTGTCCAGTTATCAGTAAGAAATACAAGTTTATGTTTGCTGCACTGCCACTGTCTTCCTGAACATCTCTCCCTTAGCATCTTTTGAGGTTGTGGAGTAGGTGTTGAGCTTGTTTCTATGCTTTATTTAAAACAACAACAACAAGTATTAGCCAGTCCAACAGCATGTGTAAGAGCGCAATCGTAACCTGGAGTTAGGCTGGCACAGTTAGGCCAGCAAAGCCTGGGTGGCACAAGGGACACTGTCAAGTATGTTTGGACCACTTTCAGAGTGAGAGAGGCCAGCACACAGATGTGCACCATGTGACTCCGAGAGTGGTCCAAATGCACTTTACGGTGGCCCTTGTGCTGGCCAAACTTTGCTGACTTAACTGTGCCAGCCTAACCCCAGGTCCGGATTGTGCCCTAAAAGAGGTAGAAATGAAAACACCTGAAACATTCCGCAGCGAACACAGAGTCAGAGAATTACTTAGGCAAAGTGACACCTACCATATTCCATGAAGACTTTTCCCCATGTCACCCTGCTATAATCCTGATTTATTTTCATGTAATCAACATAATAGACAACCACTTTTGAACCTGAAGGAAAACAATTGATGGGCCTGTTATTGCTCTGTAACAATATTTGGAAGTAACAATAAATGATTCTCCTATGTATATTTATTGTTACTTTCAGATATGAAAAGACTGAGGTGGATATGGAACAACCTTGATCCATGGAAACTATAACTTAGAAGAGCTGGGATATGCAATGGATTTAGACTTCCTATTTGTTCCTTCTTTGTCATCCCCTTTGCACAGTTTTGCTACAAATTTCAAATCCATCTTCACAGTTGCTCTTGTAGGATTCCAACAGGAATGTGAGCCCCACACAACTGTCTGCCTTTTTTTTTTTTCATTGACAGGTTGTGACAAATGCATTTGGGATTTGATTGATGATATCGGCTTGGCAGTTCAGTTCATTGATGAAAGCAAAACGACTTTGTTGAGCATCTCCACCATGGTATATGCTCATAGACGCTTGAATGATCTCAACTCCACTGCCTTCCTCCTCAAGGTACCAGTTATTCCATTTGACCATGTTTCTGCTTTTACTTATTAATGTTACAAGAAAAAGGCATCCATTTGAGGTCAAACTAAACCGATAAAGATCTCTCATGGGGCTTTATTAAAAGTTAAAAGCAGCTATGCAGGAATCTGAGAGGCTTAGTTATGTGACTTTGCCTTCATCTGCCCCCACTATCTGTCATTGACTGACTCAGGGAAAAAAAACACCAGAAAAAAAGACACTCCAATATTTATCTCCCTATATTTACACAAGCAAGCTGCAGGAACTCAGCTCTTTGCAGGGCAGTTAGCAGCTATCTGATTTTTGAATAGTCTCAGGACTTGAGGCAATTATTTGATCTTTCCATCATCCGTGTTTTCATCGGAGGTTCTGCGGGACCCACCAGAAATTGGGTTGGGACCCACAGTTTGAGAAACAATACATTAATGCATAATGGGCTCTCTTTGCACTGCTCCTTACTAAAGAGAGAGTAACACATGCAAAGGGAACTGCCACATCTAATTTTAGCAACATGCTTCCACACACCATGCTAGCAGTAAGCCTCTGGCCCCATGGCTCTTTTTGCTCAGCTGGTATGTGGAGGCCAGCAGAGAGGTATGCGTGGTATGGAAAGAAAAAATAAGCACCCCAAACAAGGAATGTGGAGCCTCCAGGAGACAATAGGACAAATTTCCTAGGCATTTATTCAGTCTTCTTCCATCGACATGTTTAATAAGATACTAAACAAGCATCTGTCAGTGACAATTTGGTAGTAACTTCTGCCTCACTGCAGTGGTTTGGATGAACTGCCCCATTTCCAGCCCTTTGATAGTGTGACAGCCACTAAGTACTTCATTACTGTATACTTTGGATGGTGCTCATTAAAATTTTCATTTTAAAGGAAATTGTGCGCTGAATAAAGATGGTATTTTAACATTTTTTTATAGCCAAAATTGTCAGAGAAGGAGAATCATTCTTTACTGAGGAAAAATCAGGTGGCTAATGCTGAGAGTGAAATGGCTGAGCTTCTCAAAGAAATCAACACACTCGATGAAAAGGTTTGCTTGCAGTTTCCCTTTGTGTGGGGTTCTTCTGAGGTAGAGGCCTAGTACTGTATAAAACTCTTTAAAAGTCTGTGGAAGCACTTGCATTGAAATCATTGGGGAGGAAGGTGGATTATAGTTTCCTTCCAAACAGTATAAACACATTTTAAACAGAGTATTTGATAAGAGATCGACAGGTCCATCCACAACTATTTCTACTGTCTCTCCCACTGGAAAAGGAAGCGCTTCGCTGCTTACATAGCTAAGCAAATTGTACATACATGTGAACTTGGTTGTTTTTTGTTTTTTTTACTGATAGGTAGCCAAAACTGTTTAAAATCATTTCCAGCAATCCTTACAGCAGCTCTGTGCATAAGCTTGTTAAGCATAAATAAGTGTTTTAAAGAACTTAGGCCATTAAACTGAGGATGCAATCCTAACCAAATTTCCAGCACTGACATAGCTGTGCCAATGGGGCATGTGCTGCATCCTGCAGTGGAATAGTAGTCATGGAGGCCTCCTCAAGGTAAGGGAATGTTTGTTCCCTTACCTCGGAGCTGCATTGCCCTTATTCCGGTGCTGGAAAGTTGGTTAGGATTGCGCCCTGAGTCAGATTGCTTGTCTATGCAACAAGACAAGAGTGCAATCCTAAACTGGAGTTAGGCCGGCATAAACTAAGCTAGCAAAGTTTGGCCAGCACAAGGGCTACCATAAAGCATATTTGGACTCCTCTCGGAGTCAGGAAGGATGGCTTACGTCTGTGTGCTGGCCTCTCTGAGTGATCCAAACATACTTTACGGTGGCCCTTGTGCTGGCCAAAATTTGCTGGCTTAGCCTATGCCAGCCTAACTCAGTTAGGATTGCACCCTCAGAATAATCAGAAATTGTAATACTTATCACACAAGTTTGTAATTCTCATAATACAGGTTAGTGTTTCTACCAAGGAATTAGATTCAAAGTGTACTTGAAGTCTGTCAGTCTGATATGTAGCACACAAGAACCAGGGCATAGTTCTTTCCTCATACCGTCTATTTCTGATCTTCCATTCCATCGTATGTTTTGGGAGGAATGAATGGGAGATAGAATAGAGGGAGAGTGTGGGGGTTTCTTGTGCAATTATGAAGGAGAACAAGCTTTCATTTGGAACATCCTACATTTTTCTTGAATGTCCTACATTTTGGGTTGCTGTGTTCTCATTTGTGGTTGTGGCATCTGGTCACCCTGCTCAGAGGGAGATGCCAGTTTATAACTGAGCTGCCATTCAGAGGCCTATCAAGCATCACATTCCTTTTTTTTCCTAGCCAAGGAAACACCGCTTTGCTATGTAGAGCCCACAAATAGTCCTTCATGCAAGTGTGAATTATGCATGAATTTCAAGAAAAAGCATGAATACGACTCTGACCCATCGGTCTGTGTCTATATTAAGAACCAATGCCCCGAGACTCTTCTTTATCGCTTATGTGAGCTCGGCTATTGTTCCAGGAAAAAGGAAAAAGTTACTATCAATATGATTTCACTCTGAACTGATTACAGTCATCATGGTGAAAGTATATCAGCTGTTCTTTTTGGACATCTCAAACTATAGTTATTGTACAGGGAAATGTTCATAACATTTCATTAGCACTGCTTACATACTTCAAAGTCTTCTCTAAGTGTGCCACTTACTTATAAATTATTTGCCTATATAACTGGGGGGCAGGCACATGCTAATCTCCCATGCAAATTGGAAGCATTGCATGATGGTCTGCTCACATGTGGCTTTTTCAAACACTGACTCAGATTTTTGAAAGTGGAGACACAAGGATTTCAAACTGAAGTCCGCAAACGTTAAGAACCAACTACAAAAAAAACTAAGGCTAAGCTCACCGTGACCTTAAAAGTTATGATTAAAGAAGGCTTGGCACTGGAAATATGCTTTGAATGAATGGGGGAAGGTCTGCACTACGGATGCTTTCCTGACCTGTGGAGCACTGGTCTACCCATGGCTGGTCCTAATGGGTAGATCTGGGCTCTGCTGTTGTTTCTAATGGGTAGATCTGGGCTCCCTGTAGGCTGTTTGCAATGAGTAGATCTGGGCTCTGGAGCCCTGGTCTACCTGCGGCTGTTCCTAATGGGTAGACCTGGGCTCCCATGGGGGCACACTTCTATTGGGTGCCCCGGGCGCTGTTTTAACTAGGTCTGCCCCTGACACCGTCAAGTATGTTTGATCCACTCTTGGAGTCAGAGAGGCCAGCATACAGACATGTGCCAACCCCCCTGGCTCTGAAAGTGATCAAAAAGTGCTTTACAGTGTCCCTTTTACAGTGGGCCAAACTTTGCTGACCTAACTACACTGGCTAACTATGCTATTTCATAAACCCTTTAGTTGCTGGAAGGATAATTCCTATGTGAAACAGAGCAAAATCATCAACCTCAGCTCCCACCCCACTATGAGATCCCTATGCTGAGCTGGAAGCATGACTCTTCAGTAGGTTAGGATTGCACCCTTAGAGAGACAGATATTTATTATTATTTATTGAATTTATATCCCGCCTTTATGCCCGAAGGCACTCAAGGCGGCATTACAACAGTATGATAAAATACAAAATTTAAGATTAAAAACAATTTAAAAACAATATTAAAACAATACAAAAAACAAAATTAAAACAAAACAATAGATTTTTTAAAACAACCTGTCCAGTGGATCATAAAATATAAAAATATAAAAGTATAACCAGCCAGCCAGCCAGCCTGTCAACAGTTAAAAGCTTTTTGAAATAAAAAGGCCTTCAGCCCCCGCCGAAATGTTAACAAAGACGGGGCAGTTCTCAATTCGAAGGGGAGGGTATTCCAAAGTTGGGGGGCCACCACCAAGAAGGCCCTCTTCCTGGCCGCCACCCCTCTCACCTCTCCTGGTGGCGGCACAGTCAAAAGGGCCCCCCCAGATGATCTGAGAGCACGGGTCGGATTATATGGAAGAAGGTGGTCCCTTAAATACCCCGGACCTGAGCCGTAAAGGGCTTTAAAAGTCAAAACTAGCACCTTGAATTGGGTCCGGAACAGAACCGGCAGCCAGTGTAGTCGCCGAAGCAGCAGCTCGACAGAGTCAAACCAACATGCCCCAGCAACCACCCGAGCCGCCGCATTCTGTACTAGTTGTAATTTCCGGACCGTCTTCAAAGGCAGCCCCACATAGAGCGCATTGCAATAATCTAATCTAGATGTCACTAGGGCATGGGTCACTGTGGCCAGGTCCGCAGATAGAAGAGATACTGGTCAAGTTAAGAAGAGGAAAACAAATTCTTATAGCCTGACGTGTTTTCATATGTGCTCCAGCATGTGTCTTTTACAGCATGTATCTAAATATAGTGCTTATATTTAATGTTTGCTCTTTATTACTGGGTTAATCTGAAAATAAAGCTCTTTCCTTGAATTATATTTGTTCTACAGTGAGCATTTTAGTTGCTGATAAATTGAACCCATTTTTCAGAATGAGTATTTGTCTTTTGCTTTTATTTTTCATCATACATAACTCTGTACTTTGGCACAACTGCTGCATTCTGTAATTTGAAAAACTAATCTTGCACACTGAGAATCTTATTTTGCTTCCATTAGCAGGTACATAGTACACTGGTCACTAATATAACAAAGAAGAGCTTAATTTACTGTACTCTTTATCTCTTTTAAGAACAATACAATAAGTGTAGGCAGGTGATACTTATTGATTTGTTATTATTCCAGTTCATTTCTGCTTTGGGACAAGTACACCTATCTTCTGGTAAACATCTTTTTTTAGCATAATAGTTTTTTTAAAAAAAAGTTTCTCTTCTAGTAAGCTAAAGCTGGAAACTTCCGGTTTTAACAAGATTTGTGTTCTAAGAACCGGAATTTTTTCCATCTGGTTGAAACTGTCACTTGCTGCTTCCACAAGTGAAAACACCTATTTGCAATAGATTACACTGAAACATTTCATCTAGATATTGCAGGAAAACACATTTAACATTACCCAATAGCATTTTTGTTAAATCAAAGCAGTTTGGGGAAGGGGGAATCTGGAGTGGTATGGGTAAGGCAGTGCTTAATCTTTCCTGCATGTTTTCCATTACAAAATGGTCCTCTGGTGCTATTTCTCAATCTCATACTTTCCCCTAGCAAATATGTGTTTGGAAACCTGCAGAAGGAAAAAAAATTGTTATGGTGGGTTGAATTGGATTGGAAAAAATAGCAGGCAGGGAAAAGATTAAGTACCCCCTGAAGCTATTTTTCATTTTTTTAAAATGCCATTGGGGTAAAGGTACCTGTATATGTATGCAATGTATGGTTTGGTCCTGAAGGTGGAACTGCACAATCCTGGAAACATAGGCTACTACCAAAGAAGGCATCTGTGAGCTCAATCCTAGGCATGTCTGCTCAGAAGTAAGTTCCATTATAGTCAATGGGTCTTACTCTCAGGAAAGTGTGGCTAGGATTGTAGCCTAAGGGTAGTTGTCCCAAGATGCCCCACAGCATGTGGTACCATTTATCATGTAACATAAAATGTGTTAAAGGGGAAAAATACACATTTCCTTGCTGATAGAAGCAAGGAAACACAATGCAATGACATTGTGCAGTGTCATTGGGCATAACGCAATGAAATACATTGTGTATTTCAACTATTTCTGTTAACCCATATACACTAGACCTGTGAGATACCTTTTAGGCAGCAATCAGTCAACTCTGATTAGGAGGTGGAAGTCAGATTCCAACTATAGAATTTTGACAGCTTGGTCACATCAAATAGCACTGAAACATGGAGCAGATGTTAATATCCTCCCGTGCAAATACCAACCACCTAATGGCAGGCAGCTCTTTTCCTCTAACATAATCAAATATCAAATATAGTATTATCTGTATTCTGTAGACCTTCCTTTGCTCAATATTCAGAAGCAAAATGTATGTTGATACTAGACATATCCATGCATGTGGATGGATTTTTTAGAAAATAAAAAATATAATATGTTCCACCTTTCATTTATTCACAGAGAAATCAAGACACAAGCAAAGGCCTACTACTTCAGAAAAAAACCATGGCAGCTATTGACCGTGCTACTCATCTTGTACAGGACTTGGAAAATATGATAGAGAACATACAAGGTAAACATCTTGTTTCCTCCAATTCCTCTTATGTCAAGAAGAAAACAGTGAATCGCCAGTGGCGAAAAGGCATTACAAGTGTTATAAAATATCCCAACCAATGCTTAAAACTGAAAGATTCAATTAAAGCTCAGATTTCCCATGAAACATGTCTTCCTGCTTTGGTCACTACATGTCCATGAGCACTGATGAATTTAGTGTTGACTGAGGATGCTGTGAACATTCTCCATGTTTATGCGAAGTTACAGATCAAATGTCCCCTTTTTTCCTGCTTATCAGCCAACCATTGACAACTAACTTAAAACCTTGTCCTATCCTTTCCTCCACCACCCTGATGCAGCCACATAAAAAATGAGCATGCTATATCCAGTGGGGGTGTGAATTGGGAGGTTTTGGAGGGGAGGGGAGGGGGAGAGGGGAAGAGGGGAAATTTCCCATTATTCCTCCCACTCCACAGTGGGTCTCCATGGAGCTGGCACAACTATGGAGCTGGCACAAGTATGAAGAGAAGAGAGGGGCGAGGAGGGTCTAAAAGAGGGGATAGGATCAGGCATGCGCCATTGCTGCCAGATCCATCCCCTCCTGCAACCTCCCCACCAGTTATTCCTCCCCCTCTCTGCTCAGTTACACCCTTCCCTGCCCCCTGTTGCTGCTTTTTCTGGTCCAGTGGGCATGGCAGGAACAGATGTGGAGCACTGCTGCCTCTTGTGTCATCACTCCCAAAATGGCCGTCATGGAGTCCTGGGCAGTCCATCAACAGTCAGTCCTGGATAGGACTGGGCTGCTAGGCAAACTTTCTGTGGGTAGATCAACCAAGAGTGCAGGGACAGTAGGGTGTCTCGCTCATGCTCTCATGGCAGTTTCCCACCCTTTCAGTTATCACTGTAGTACATATCAAGGAAAGAGGCATATATCTGCACAAAAAGCTACTAATGTTGTTTCCCCCACTCTTTCCTCTTTAATTCCACTCCATCTGTTTTAGAGTGTTGGAAAAGGGAACAGACTCTCTTCTACCACTCCAGGGACATTTCTATGCTGAGAGAAGAGACCCAGCCATGCACAGAGCTCATTTGGTCCCACAATAGCTCCAGCCAGCTGTGTGAATTAGTGTGGGATGAAGCTTCCTGTGTGTGTTGAAACAATCCAGTCTCCTATGTAAGAGCTGTGGGGATATGACTGCAGTGACATGTAGCAGGAAGTGGGGCAGACTTCCCACGCTGATGCCAATTAGGAGTGCATCTGAATGTTGGGCTTTGTTTCTGTTCAAAAATAGAAAAAAAATGTCCAAATTTTGTTTATGCAATGCTTAGTAGAGCTCAGTATTTCTAGGAATTCTGTAAAATCTATGCAATCACCAATATAGTATTTTGATGGACCCAGCAAAAATTTAAAGGCACATAATGTTGCTGTAACATTGAAAAGCTAAGTAGATCTTAACAGTTGGTGTGTGGATAGGAGACTGCACAGAAACCCAATGAAAGCACCATAAGAAAGCACTACCCCCCATAAGGGAACACATATTTTAGGAAATGGCTGGACTAAATGTTCAAATTCACATTCAGCCCAAGATGCCTCTCCATCCCTCAAAAATCTTAATGACCTTTACTTGCTTATGTTTGCAGCCTGCCCACTGCATGATCTTCAGTTGCTCTGGTGCAACTTTTTTTTTCTTAACGTCTTCTTCCTATGTGATTCCAACCAGTCAAGAGTTAGGTAGGCAGTGTGATGAGATCAAACTTACGTGAAGGCAGTCAGGTTTGGCAGTGTGACATCACAAAGCTGAATGAAGGCACTACATTGCACCTTTAGTCTGAATAGGCAAACATGTTTGTTTTGTGTGGAGTTCCATTTTTGAATAGCAGCATCCTCTAACTTTGTCTAAACTGTAGTACATTATTAATTATGCTGCGACATATGTCCAATGGGAAAAATTATTTATTAAGTATTAATAAAAATTAAATAATTTATTAAAATTAATTAAATAAATAATTAAAATTAAAAAGTATTAATTTTCAGGCCACTTTCCCAAGAGATCAAAGCAATGTACAAAAAAGAGAACATAAAAAAAATTAAGCATAATTAAATGCAATATCTAAAACAGCATCAAAGCAAAAAAAATGAATTACAGTGTTGACAAGAATTGCAAAATAAAAATATTTTTTGTTTCTACCTAAAAACATAAGCATTGGAAAGGTTCCACAACAGTAGGATCACTACCAAAAAGGCCCTGTCTTTTGTGCCTGCCAACCATATTTCTACCCTGGATTTGTAAATACATGAAACAATGGATACCAGAACAACAGATGGGGGGCACCTATACATTGCGTGCCCCTATTTATATGATTCTTAGTAGCTGGACTGTTTTCATCAAATGATATGTCACACTTCTGGCTGCTTTGACTGTTCAAATAGATTGAAGAATAACATTGTTTAGAAGCTGAAGAACTAAGGGCACTATCCTATCCAACTTTCCAGCACCAGGAAAGTTGTAGTGCAATGTAGTGCTGAGGTAAGAGAACACTCCCTTACTTTAAGGAGACTATCCATGACTACTATTCTTCTGCAGGATGCAGTACATGTCCCATTGGCACCGCTATGCCAGGGCTGGGAAGTTGGTTAGGATGGCACCCTAAGTTTCCTTGAAAAACAATTAGTACATATCAAGTAGTCACAATTCACGTGAATTTTTCTGTAAATTGTTCAGTCACCTTAATTGGTTGTTACTCTGCCAACATGTGACTCATTTTTCCACAGAAATCAGCAGTAAGGTGGAATACTATGGCATTGAACATGACTTGAGACCTGAGGATATTGTCCAGAAGCTCAGAGGAGCAGAAAATATGTTAAGGGACATCAGACTTCGCCAGCCATTTGCCATTCAGAGACAGCTTGCAGATGAAGAATCTGATGCAGCGCAGGACTGTAAGTTTTCCTTTTGTCTCAAAGACACAGTGTGGCTTGGAAAAGCAAGGCATAGACATACTTCTGTATGCCAAAAGACATATACAGGTGTTTATGAGTTTCTCTTTCAAAAGAGAAAGATGTTATTCCCCTTGTTAAAATACGCGTTATGATTATTTGTGTATCAAAACATGTTCAGGTACCATTGAGAGCATTCAGTGAGCAGTCAGTCATTCGAGTGGGGTGCAAATGTCTTTCTTCAATGCACACTGTTTGTATAAGCAAATTGTATTTTCCTAGCTTTCCAGATGCAAAACTGAGTTTCTGGAAAATTGTAATGTTCCCATTTCCTTCAGCTGGCACTTCCATTTCCGTGTTGAGTGCTATGTGGACTGTGGTTGAATTAATGTCAAAGGAATCTTTCCAAGGATTCAGCCACAAACTTGATGGTTGTCCTTTATATTCCATGACACTGGAAGAGTGTGGAAATGTTCCTATGTGCCACGTTGTTTCAGAAGAGGAAAGGCTACATGGTTTTTTTCCCCCTCTAACAGGAAGCCTGAAACATAACTACACTTAGAGCCCAATCCTATGCCAGGGCAGTGCCAGCGGTCTGTGTGCTGCCATAGCAACAGGCAAATGCTATAAGGCACTTTGCCCGCAGGAGGGATCATGTGCCACCGGCAGACATGCCAGCATGCCAGTGCCACTTGGCACTAGGCCTCTGTGCTTGCAGGACTCTGAAGAGGAGTTGTGGGTAACTGGAAGCTTTTTCGGAATGGGGGAAGATGGGGAGAGGACGGAACTGGGCTTGGAAGGGCAGGCCAGAGGGTGGATTGAACCCAGGAGGGAGGCAGAGTTGGCAGAGGCTGCAGCCGAATTCTATCCTCCCTCTGGAGCCCCGGAGCCCAACACAGGGCTCCTCAGTTCTGGGCCAGCTAATTAGCTGCCACAGATCCAAGTACACACATCAGGGCCCCCAGAGTTCTACACAACCAATTTTCTCTTGCCCCAGGGAGTCCTCTGGCAGCTGCTCTGGCCCAGCAAGATACAGTGGCAGCCATTTCAGCACCGCTGTACTGCGTGTCACTAGGACAGCATGGGATTGGGCTGTTGGGAGGGAAAGCTCATCAGGGCATAGGAAGCAAGGGTGAGGGATCACACTGACATCTAGGGCTTGAGGATAGAGGTCCAAGGGAATGGCCTTTCCTGGAGCCGAAAGACATGTGACTCTAAGTACAAAGGCAGCCTAAATTCAACACTGCCTTATACAAACTGAACTCCTGTTCATCCAACCTTCACTTGGGCAAACGTTCTAACTTTTTCCTAGACATGCAGGTAAATTAGTCTGGTCATCCGTACTGATATAAATTACACACACACACACACACACACACACACACACACACACACACACACA
>JAJKFI010000049.1:8260196-8358205 GCA_029204185.1 Lerista edwardsae | reverse complement strand
AGAGAGAGAGAGAGAGAGAGAGAGAGAGAGAGAGAGAGAGAGAGAGAACAAGGCAGACTAATTTTCTGTCTCTCTCTTGCCTCACTGTTACTTTTAAACCTGCCTTTCTACCTGTCAGACTTGTTCTTGGAATTTGCCTAAGATTTAGGGCACAATCCTAACCGGCTTTCCAGCAAAGGGTAAGGGCAATGCAGCTCTGCAATGCAAACATTCCCTTTTGTTGAAGGAGCCTCTATGACTGCCCCCCAGCTGCAGGATGCAGCATATGCCCCATTGGCACCGCTGTCTGTACTGGAAAGTTGGTTAGGATTTTGCCCTTGGTGAATTTAACGTTTCACGTTCCATTGCAGAAAGTTGTATGTGTCGTCGCTCATGCAGGGGAGGGGATTATTTGATGTATGAAAAGTGCCCCAGCCACGGCCTATTTGGAGCCATGTTCCATGTGGAGCCTTTGTCCCATAAGCTACTTCCGGACCGCACTCTTCAATAGGTGGGGGATCCAGCACTGCACCATCAGCCTTCTGAAAGGTCTTCCCCTTCCAAGTGTCGTTCTGTGTGGCTGTTGGGTGACAGATGCTCAGCAATGCATTTGTCAGCCTCAGAATGGGTCAAGGCACCTGGTGCAATCATCCCCAAGGACATGACAGCATTCTGAAAGCTTTCAACATTTCTGAGAGCTGATTTATTGTTTTCCACAGAAGCAACAAGAAATACTGGAGGCACACGCTCACAATGTCAACAGCACTCTGCTGAAGGCCAGAGAGACTCTAAACATCCCACACCAAATCAATATTGAAATGAGTGAGGCAATGAAGGTAAGATCCCTTGTGAGCTGTACTTTCCCTGCTAGCCTTAACCGCTACGCTGCACTGCACTGCACCAAAGTTTTAAAAACAATGATTAGCACTAATTAGTTTCCCTCTCATTCCAGGTTTTCTAGCTCAGTTCAAATACTGATTAAGAGATTACCCTAGTTAGCATTAAACACAGTTAGTGTTGATCCCATTATAACACTTAACCAGAGTAAGCTAACAGAGGATGTCACATTGAAGCCAGGGAAGAGGTGAGGACAAGGAGAGTGTGATTCCATGGTACACTCCCAGTTTTATGTTCCTGATTAGACAGCTTTTGATGGAGACATAAATCTTTTAAAACAAATGGGGACTCTGATTCTTAGAATTTTCTGTTGGGCCAACTCTTAATGAAGTCAGTGGGGATTATTTATAATTTCAGATGTTCATTTTGTAGAGTCTAGGAACTCCATTTGAACAGAATTAAAACCTGAGTTTACTCTGTATTTACCATATTGAAACCTTCTTTATAAATGGTGCTTTCTTGAATATCATAGATATTGTGTGGTATTTCATCCAACAAAGGCCTTATGCTCATGGGCCAGATAAAATCTGTTCCTTGTTGTTGTTGTTGTTGTTCAGTCGCTAAGTCGTGTCCGACTCTTCGCGACCCCATGGACCACAGCACGCCAGGCCTCCCTGTCCTCCACTAGCTTCCTGAGTTCGCCCAATTTCATATTCATTGCTTCGGTGACACTATCTAACCATCTCATCCTCTGTCGCCCCCTTCTCCTTTTGCCTTCAATCTTTCCCAGCATGAGGGTCTTTTCTAAAGAGTCCTCTCTTCTCATCAGGTGGCCAAAGTATTGGAGCTTCAGCTTCAGCATTTGTCCTTCCAGGGAGCAATCAGGCTTGACTTCCTGGAGAATTGACCGATTGGATCTCTTTGCAGTCCAGGGGACTCTCAAGAGTCTTCTCCAACACCATAATTCAAAAGCATCGATTCTTCGACGCTCTGCCTTTCTTATGGTCCAGCTCTCACAGCCATACATGGCTACTGGGAAAACCATCGCTTTGACTATGCGAACCTTTGTTGGCAGGGTGATGTCTCGGCTTTTGATTAAGCTATCTAGGTTCACCATAGCTTTCTTCCCAAGAAGTAAACGTCTTTTAATCTCATGGCTGCAGTCACCATCTGCGGTGATCTTGGAGCCCAGGAAAATAAAGTCTGTCACTGCTTCCATTTCTTCCCCTTCTATTTGCCAGGAAGTGATGGGAGTGGTTGCCATGATCTTAGTCTTTTTAATGTTGAGCTTCAAACCAATTTTGGCACTTTCCTCTTTCACCCTCATCAAAAGTTTCTTTAGGTCTTCCTCACTTTCTGCCAGTAGAGTGGTATCGTCTGCATATCTGAGGTTGTTGATGTTTCTCCCAGCAATCTTGATTCCAGCTTGTGAGTCATCCAGCCCTGCCTTCCTCATGATGTACTCTGCGTATAAGTTAAATAAGCAGGGTGACAATATACAGCCTTGTCGTACTCCTTTCCCAATTTTAAACCAGTCGGTTGTTCCATGTCCAGTTCTAACTGTTGCTTCCTGACCCGCATAAAGGTTTCTCAGAAGGCAGATCAGGTGGTCTGGAACTCCCATCTCTTCAAGAACTTGCCACAGTTTGTTGTGATCCACACAATCAAAGGCTTTAGCATAATCAATGAAGCAGAGGTAGATGTTTTTCTGGAACTCTCTTGCTTTCTCCATGATCCAGCGAAGGTTGGCAATTTGATCTCTAGTTCCTCTGCCTCTTCGGAAACCAGCTTGTACATCTGGTAGTTCTCGATTCACATACTGCTGAAGCCGAGCTTGTAGGATTTTGAGCATGACCTTGCTAGCATGTGAAATGAGTGCAATGGTGCGGTAATTCGAGCAATCTTTGGCATTGCCCTTCTTTGGGATTGGAATGTAAACTGATCTTTTCCAGTCTTGTGGCCACTGTTGGGTTTTCCAAATTTGCTGGCATATGGAGAGCAGCACTTGGACAGCATCATCTTTTAAGATTTTGAGTAATTCCGCTGGAATGCTGTCACCTCCACTAGCTTTGTTGTTAGTGAGGCTTTCTAAAGCCCACTTGACTTCACTCTCCAGGATGTCAGGTTCGAGCTCAGTGACTGTACCACTGTGGTTATCAGGAACATTGAGATCGGCCTTATAGAGTTCCTCTGTGTATTCTTGCCACCTCTTCTGAATCTCATCTGCTTCTGTTAGGTCCTTGCCATTTTTGTCCTTTATTGTGCCTACCTTAGCACGAAATTGTCCTTTGACATCTCCAATTTTCTTGAAAAGATCTCTAGTCCTCCCCATTCTGTTGTTTTCCTCTATTTCTTTGCATTGCTCATTTAGAAAGGCCTTCCTATCTCTCCTTGCTGTTCTCTGGAAATCTGCATTCAGTTGGGTATATCTTTCCCTTTCTCCCTTGCTTTTGGCTTCTCTCCTTTCCTCAGCTATTTGTAAAGCCTCGTCAGACAGCCACTTTGCCTTCTTGCATTTCTTCCTCTTTGGGATGGTTTTAGTTGCTGCCTCCTGTACAATGTTACAGACCTCCGTCCAAAGTTCTTCAGGCACTCTGTCTACCAAATCTAAGCCCCTAAATCTATTTGTCACCTCCACTGTATATTCGTAGGGGATCTGATTTAGGTCATACGTGGAGGGCCTAGCGGTTTTCCCTACTTTTTTCAGTTTAAGCCTGAATTTGGCAAGAAGAAGCTGATGATCTGAGCCACAGTCAGCTCCAGGTCTTGTTTTGACTGCCTGTATGGAACTTTTCCATCTTTGGCTGCAAAGAATGTAATCAATCTGATTTCGATGTAGACCATCTGGTGAAGTCCATGTGTACAGTCGCCGTTTGTGTTGCTGGAAAAGGGTGTTTGCTATGACTAATGTGTTCTCCTGACAGAACTCTATCAGTCTTTGCCCTGCTTCATTTTGTACTCCAAGACCAAACTTGCCTGTTATTCCTCTTACCTCTTGACTGCCTACTTTAGCATTCCAATCCCCTATGATGAGAAGGACATCTTTTTTGGGTGTTAATTCTAGAAGCTGTTCTAGGTCTTCATAGAAGCGGTCAACTTCTTCCTCATCAGCACCAGTGGTTGGTTAGGAACAGAAATCTGTTCCTAGGTAAGCACTACTTTAGATTGCAAATAGAGATTTTCAGGATTATCATGTTTTTCCATACCACCCCAAAAACATCCCTGCACCTAGACAACAAGCCTATAAGGAATCTAGGGCAATGTTTCTCAACCAGTGGTATTTAGGCGGTGTTCCATGGTATGCACGGAAAGCCCAGACCCCGGTTGCCTGGCAGCAACGTAGTGTGAAAAGCAGCAACTGGAGCTCGGCTTGGCATGCAGAGCTCTAGAGAGCGACTTTCCTGTGCTCAGAAATGCTCTCCCATCTGCCCAGAGCCTCTTACTGGTGTTGCATCTAGCCTTTCAATCCAGGAGTAACTGGGGATGACTTCATCACCAGTTACTTCCAGTGGTACTTCCAATAGGTGGGCAATGTGAAATGGTTGGGGGTGGGGTGGGGTGGACAAACATCAAGAAACACTGGTTTAGTGCCGCATTTTCACTGATATGCTAGTTTTCCATGTGCAGAAAGTGCTTTTCTATGGAGAAATATCCAGCCTTGTGAGCCCCTATCTGAAATACTACATTGTAGGCGCATGTTTATCATCCCAGAAAGACTGAAGGCGCAATCCATTTCCAGCACTGGGGTAAGGGCAATGCAGCTCTGAGGTAAGGGAACAAACTTTCTCTGACTTTGAGGAGGTCTCCATGACTGCCCTCCAACTGCAGGATGCAGCATATGCCCATTGATCACTTTCATGTCAGTGCTGGAAAGTGGGTTATTATTGCGCCCTAAAAGATCTCTAATTATTTCCAACCTTTTCTTTAGACCCATCACAAAATATCACAAAATATTGACAAAGGCTTCCTCTTTTGTCATTTTTTTAAACGTATGTTCTCTTGTTGGTTCAGAATGCAGAAGGATACTATGCAGAGATAGATGGAGCTAAACTGCAGCTTCAGGAGAAACTGGCGAACCTTTCCAGATTTGATGATGATTTGGTGCAAAGAGCCATGGAGTATGCAGAGGAGCTTCATGTTCTTGCTGATGAACTGGACAGGTAAGGTTAACTTTACTGGACTGCGTATGAAGCCAGACATATGAACCTTTGGTCCATGTAGCCTAGTCTCATCTACTCTGGCAACAGCTTTCCTGGCACTATCCCATCACCTACTATCTGATTCTTTTTAATCAGAAGCTGCCAGGGATTCAATCTGGGGCCTTCTGCATGTAAAGCATGTTCACCACCACTGAGCTATGGCTCCTCCCCTGGGCTCCTTAGTCACAAAGCATGAGCACAATCCAGGCTGCGTACTTTTAAATCTCATTGATCTCACAGAAACAATTCCAAGTGTGGTTAACGGTTTGAAATCAATGGGCTTAGAAATACTTCACATTGGATAGATCATGCCCAGTGCTGATCTAAGAGACGAGCAATATCACAATCATTAGAGCATTTGTTCTGCTTAATACTTGATCATGTGGTACCTGTGTGCCCTGGTATCCACTGATTTGGTGTCCATGGTTTCTATTATCCATGGATACCATGGATTCTGGAATGCCTATTAAAAAGTCAGGGGAACATTAAACAAATCCCTTTTTTTACCTTGTTGCCACAAAACCACTGATGTTCCTCTATCTTTAAAAAGACATCCCCAGTATCCTGGTTACTGGACCAGAACCCCAGCAGATACTGGGGCATGCCTATATCGACATAACCCTTTACAAAAGGAGCCTCCAATGTAGGAGGTGTGGTGCCCCTCCATAACAATAATGGACATGGGGTGACGAGAAGCCTTATTCTGTGCCACAGCCTCCATTCTTTCTGAGGATCTTTGCAGAGAGTCATGCTAGACAGCTGCTTTCACAGTGCATCACCCAGAAGACTCTGTATCCAGATTTCAGAGGGGAAACAGCTGCCCAGTTTAAGATCAGGGCAGGTTAAGACCTCTGCAAAGATCAAGCATGAAGCATGTAGGCTGTGGCATAGGATGGTAAGGCTTCAGCACTGCCACACCATGCCAAAGATAATCATGCAGGCACACCGGATTCAGCCCGCAGGCTGGAGTTTGGCATCCCCTGCTTTACAACAATCATGTAGGGCAGGTGAGTGTTATTATGTCTGTACTATAGATAGTGAGGGATTAAGGCTGCATGATTGGCTTGCCTTAGGCCACCAGGGCTGCAATCCTATGCACACTTATCTGGAAGTAAGCGCCCTTAAACTCAATGGAATTTACTTCTGAGTAGATAGTTCAAGACCGCGCAATGGAGAAAGCTCCCGTCGCTTGTCCCAGCTCTTGTCAACATAACAGTTCTAAAGCATGTAAAAATGCAAGTAGATAAATAGGTACCACTTTGGTGGGAAAGTAACAGCATTCTGTGCGCCTTGACGTATAGACATGCCGGCCACATGACCACGGAAACTTGTCCTAGGACAAACGCCAACTCTTTGGCTTAGAAACAGAGATGAGCATCACCCCCTACAGTTGGTCATGACTAGACTATTTCGTAGTGGGGAAACCTTTACCTTTTTAGATATGTATAGACTTGTTCTTATGCATTAGATTTAGGAATAAGTCCACATTAGCTTTTATTCATTAGCAGGTTGCACAATCAATCTTTGTAACCCACAATGGCTGATTTACACATTGGCTTTCAGCTGATCTACAGATGACCTGCACTAAGGCTTTGGTACAATACAGTGCACCAAATTTGGTGCATTCGCTGTCTCAGGCACTACACAACTTTATGTCCATCTAAATTACCTGATTCAGCTCTGGCAAATATACACTTATTTCAATTCTATGTAAATAATTCTATTTGTATTTCTTTCTTCCTCTGTCACAGGACCTTGCATGGTGTTGATACAAATGGCTTAGTGCAAAAAGCATTAAATGCTTCCAATGTCCATGAAAATATAATTAACTATATTAATGAAGCCAATCACGTGTCAGTCTTGGCATTAAACACTACAGAGCGAGTCAATGACGTGAGTAATAACATTGCATACCTGAACCAGTACTCTGTGATTCTTGTGTCCTTTGTATAAGGCCAAATTTTGCAGTGATTTTTGACATTTCTTCTGTGTGAAAAAAATATTTGGTTTACCAAAGGATGATAAGATGCTCTTGACCAAATTATATGGCTATAAGTCAGTGATTTTCAACTACAATGCCGTGGCACATGGTGTGCCATGGATAATCCGCAACAGTGCCATGGGAGTTTGGGGGAAGGTCATATATAAGTAGGGCCATTGGGGGATGAGAGCCCCTCACCAGCAGTGTCATGTGCCTTGTCTATTGTCAGAAAATTGATGGTGTGCCTTGGCAATTTTAGCACCTTCTCAGTGAGCCATGAGATTTAAAAAGGTTGAATATTGCTGCTATAAGTAGTGCAGATACAGCTCTAGCTGCAAGGGTAATACCCTACTGAAGGCCAGAACGTTCCCTCTTCACTTAGTTTCAATGAACCTTGCACAAGAGCACCTCGCACTGGATTGTTCCAGTGAGAAATGTTCCCTGTAGAACAGAATATCTAATTGTCATCCAGGCTGGCCCAAGACCTCCTGGCACCTGTGGCAACTAGCCAAATGCTGCTCCCCCTTATTTGCCAGCCTCTGCTGCTCCTGGAATGAAAAAGGAAAAGGGGGTGGAGAAGAAGTGTGGAGGAAATAGAGTGGAAGGAGGAGGAAGAGCATTGGAAGCAATTGGGCAGGTGGAGGTGGGTGCCTTCCCTGCCATTCAGCTGCTTGAGGTGACACCCTAGTTGGCCTTAATAGATAGACTAGCCCTGGTTGTGATGACAGCCTGATTACCAGAGCTGACCCATAGGTAGCATTTGGGTCTGAAGCCAAAGCAGAGGGATCAAGCCAGAGAATAAGACTAGAACCAGAAAACCCAGCCACGAATGACCTACTCTTAGAAAGAACCTTTGTAGCCCTTCCTCTGAAGAATTCCAGTGGCCAGCAACAGTGAGCAAAGTCCCTTGAGGACATGTGAACTCTCTGCTGCCTTGAGACTTGCTCTGTCTTGGTGGCTTACCACAAGGAGCAGCTGAGCACTGAGTCATGGGTATCCACAACCATTCTCCCTGAGCAGCGTATCTGTTTATCAGGTCACATACAAAACACACGGTACAAATTATATGAAATGCTCTGCTCCAAAACTATTGCTCAACTTGAGGCAATATATTTCAGCTGCAGACTCTGGTACATTTTTGTTTGGGAATCGTTTCCTGACTTTTACGGCAACAGTTTCTATAATTTCTTCATATGTAAAAGCACAGTACCTGTGCTCCAAAGTTCCACGGATGCCACCATATGCAATGCAAATGTGGAGGTACTCTGTCATTTATTATTAATAGGTAAGTTCTTTGACACAGAGGTTGTGTCAGCACCTACTATACATGTCAAGGCCTTCTTGGATGAGTTGATTGTCTTACAGCCCAATCCTATGCATGTCTTCTCAGAAGTAAGTTCCATTGAGTCTGATGGGACTTACTCCCAGGTGAGTGTGCATAGGATGGCAGCCTCATAGCAGCAACGAAGTGCCTGTTTTTATAAACTGTTATTCTAACTATCTTTCTGAAATGAACATGTAGGCAGTTGGTGGGATTGACACTCAGATCACTTACCATAAAGAGGAAAGCGAAAGGCTCTTCAATCAAGCCAAAGAACAGCAGCAGACGGCAGATGCTAGTAACTATAATCTTTTCTTCTGATTCATGTATTTCCCTGGAATTTTAATACTGCTACGTATGGCAAGGAAATAAAATGTCGGCATGACAGAATTGATCAGTATATCTCATTGACACTTTTGCAGTTTAAAAGCTTGAATATTCCAAGCCCAACAGAAGCTGGTCTAATGAACACGTATTAGATAAACATTATCTCTTTCTTAATCTTTCTTCTCTGAGACCAACATTGTGAAAAAATGCCTATACCATGCCATGTATAAGATTTATATTACAGGGTGCTGGTACTTTTAAGGCAATATAAAACCCTGGAAATAATGCCTTTTAACCTGTCAAAAGCAGAACCAAGCACTCTGTATTGTTCTGATACATGTAATTTAAATGTATTGGCACCTCCCAAGTTGATGCCAACCACCAAGTTCTTTGAAAGAGGATATTCTTCACGATAATAGAAAAGCATCTGCCAAGTTCCCTTGGGAAATGTGGTTGGCTGTTATCCAGGAGACAAGTTCAAATTCAGACTCACTGAAACTCTGTTAGTATATAAGACATTCAGTATGTCCCGGGGTGCAATCCTAACCAAATTTCCAGCACTGACATAGCTGTGCCAATGGGCCATGTTCTGCATTCTGCAGTGGAATAGTAATCACTGAGGCCTCCTCAAGGTAAGGGAATGTTTGTGCCCTTACCTCAGAGCTGTATTGTCCTTACCCCTGTGCTGGAAAGTTGGTTAGGATTGCACCTCCAGTTAAACAAGGTAGGGAAGGTTAGACGTATGGGGTTGAATCCAGACAACCATGAGAAAAGAAAAGCTCACAGAAAGGTTTGCTTCCATCCTGTTTTTTCCATTGAACTCCCCACTGAAATTTAAATTACAGAAGTTCCATAAAGCAACTTCTAAGTGTCAGGGATGCTCAGGCACAAGACAGTATGAAGGCTTCAGGGGAGAGAGGAACCTGCCCATCCCAGGCAGAGGCCATTTTCATGACTCAAGTTCCTGCAAGAAAAGTTGCTTTCACCTGAATTTTAGCAGTACCTCCCCTGCAGCCCTGTCCCCTGTCCTGTTCCTGAAGATACCACAACCCTTTTGGAGGGCATAGATGCTGCAGCGGTAGAGAAACTCAGGTCCCTCCAATGAGCTTCCTTTCACTTACGCCCATTTGGATCCAACCCATGGTGGAATGTCTCTTTGATATATGAACACCAAGATTAGATATCATCTTCTTTAAGTCAGACATCGTTCCAATTGGTTTCTTCCATTTTATTGCCTCTGCTTTACAGATGATTTAGCCATCACAGATGCAGGTCGACGTGTTAATGGAACTCTTGCCAGGAAGAATAATTTCAGAGCTCGTTTGATGAAAGTCATTAACAAAATCCAGATGTCAAAGCAAGGTCAGGAAATAAATACAGGAAACTTTAATCTTGTGAAACTGATTAAATATGAAATTTATACTAGATATCCCCTGAGTGCCTGTATCAGGTAAGATTCGAATCAAATCCTACCTGTTTCTTGTAAATGTTGGATTGAGTATCCACTGTTACCTGCTTTTTACGTTCCTATTAAAAGTAACATTTTTGTTTTATTTTATCTTTTTTAAACATTAATATATGCAAACAGGAATGATCATGGGGATCATGCAAGACAGCTTGTGGCAATTTTTCTGGGTCCCTACATATTGAATATGTTGTTCTTCACTCCATTGTTATTACCATCCTAATCTGGTTTGTGGGTCTGATGAAATATAAAAGCCCATGTCACAATATATAATTACCCAAATCTACACATTGCTAAGGAGCTATCCTATGTACATGTGTACTTGGAATTAAGTTCCATGGAACACAGTGTGTGTGTTTCCAAGTAAGCAATCATAAGATTGGGCTTCTATTTTCTAAGGTGCCACAGGATTTTTTTTTCAAGCCAGCGTGGCATTTCCATGATTTCCTACAGCAGTGGTTCCCAAACTGTGGGCCACGAGCCAATTTCAGGTGGGTCAAGCACCTAAAGCAGCCATATTGAAAATATGGGAAGATGGGATATCAAAAAGGGGGAGGCCTGTGTGGTTGTTTTGCTTGTGACAAAACTTTCCAGCACTGACATAGCTGTGCCAATGAGACCTATGTTGCATTCTGCTGTGGAGTAGTCGTCATGGAAGCATCCTCAAGGTGAGGGAATGCTTGTTCCCTTACCTCAGAGCTGCTTTGTCCTTAACCCAATGCTGGAAAGTTGGTTAGGATTGCGCTCTGATTCACTTTGCTTTTGGAAAATGGCTGAGAAATAGCCCAATTTATTGCTTCATACTCAGGAAAGCAGCAGGTTCTGGGCAGTGGTGTCATTCAAATGATTTAGGAACAGGAACTCACTTTTGATTGGCACTTGTTGGGAACCCGGAACCAGCCACGGAGCCCTTTAGGATCCGGAATGCCCGTTCTGGTCCGTTCCCCCTGAATGACATCACTGGTTCTGGGGTCCCATGATTGCACTTCTGGACATGACATCACTTCGGTGGGTGCCGGACAGATCGTCATGCTAAAAAGTGGATCCCGGTGCTCAAAAGTTTGAGAACCACTGTCCTAGAACATTTTTTCTCTCATTATAATAGATGTAATTCCTCGACAAAGCTATTAAAAGTCCATTTCTGTTTGTTTCGCAGACAGCACAAGACAACGTTTGAATCAGTTGAAAGTCATTACTGATGAAGCGCTAAATACTGCTGCGACAGTAACCCACACTACTGGCCCAATGGCTGAGAATGTAACCAAGTGGTCCCAAGATCTGAAGAATGTTGAACCAGCAAAAGTGGCTTATGAGCGTGCCACAGTTGCAACTGGGGATACAGGTAAAGTCATGGCTAAATGTTAAATCAGTGGGATTCAGAGCTACCTGAAGCTACTGAAATAGTTACCTATCGCCAGTTCTTTATCCAGGGCAATATTTGATTGTGCAGGTGCCAGATTACAAATCATGATACTGTTCAAAGCATAATCTCAAAATCTACTCAGAAATAAATTTATGGACCTTACTCACAGGTAAATATGCATAGGATCACAAACTAAGGGTAAAACATGATTTTAAAGATGCTATTTGCCCTTGTGTATCAGTGTATTTCAGAAAATAGCACTTGTGGGGAGGGAAGAAGGGGAAAATCCATTCCAAATATATACATTGTTGTCATAATGGCCAGTTTTTAAGATAAATGTAAAATGATAAGCCAAAATAAAAGTCCCTTCCCTTAGAAGTACAAGTAAAATTGTCTTGCTGTTATTACTTCTTGGTCGGTAATGTTGATGACAAGCAGCCCGCTCTCCCTCTTGCTTTCTTGTCAATTCTAGTAAAAAGTCTCACAGAAGTTGTTCCACAGTTGATAGACAAGCTGCGTACAGTGGAACAGAAGTGGCCGGCAAACAATGTCTCAGCCAGCATTCAAAGGATCAGGGAACTCATTGCACAGACAAGGAGTGTAGCAAACAAGGTAAAGATACTGGAAAGACAAGTATTTCATTTCCTTGTAATAAGTAGTCTTACAGCTTAATCCTAACTAACTCGCAATGAAGTGGTGCCCGCTATATCCCGCAGGGGAGATTCGGCCTCCATGGGCGAGGATTAGGGAATATGTGTTGTTATATAGTTCTATAGCTGGCCCAAGTCCCTGTGGGCCCAGATTGGGGGAATGAGGGGCAGAGGTGGGTTAGAATTCAGCACACTCCACTGCTGCCAAATCCACCATCTTCTCTGCCCCCATCACCACCCCATTCCACCTACCGCCCACCCTGTTCCACCCCCTCCCATCCCCTGTGCATGTTTACCTGTGCTGGCAGGTGTCTGGAGTCTATTGGCACACAAGAGCCAGCTGCTCCCCACTTGGGGTGGCGGTATGTCGGCTTTTGCAGCAGCTGGAAAGCACCTTACGCTCCTTATGCTCCTGGCCCAGAACATTCCTTCCGGCAGTGCTAGGAGCCAACAAGATTGGACCGTTCATGTCGCAACTCAATATCTCCATTTAGGCAACAATTCAGAACTCAGCCCTTGATGTTATGTCTTCTAAACTGCAGTGCAACCCCAAGGAAAAGGCATAAATGTTCCCTTACTTTGAGGAAGTATAACCATCTCTCTGCCACAGGATGCAATTAATGCCCCATTGGCATGGCTGCACTGGCTCTGGAAACTGGGTAGGACTGGGCCCTGAGTCTTACTGAACACAATGGGCTTACTTCTGGGTTTAAAAACCCACACTATTTTCAAACACCTCTATTATTTCTATTCATTTCCTTTACATTTGATGGTAGCTCTGTTAACATATGATCCACCTAGTTGTATGCAGCTCACTTATCCTGTATGTTGCACACGTCCTCCTTTTTTCCACAGTTCAAGACAGGGAGCAAAGCCAGGAGTTTAGTGGGCGCTATACACGGTTGTGTACTGCATTCAGCTGAGTAAGTTACAGGTTGTGCAGACCTGATCACACTTCCATAAAGTAATATGAAGTGTTATTGTCACCCGGCATATCTGCAAAGAACCTCTATATCTCCAAAGTGAAACATAACCCCTAACTTTATACATTCCAGGTTCAAGTGTCAATGTCATTTGAAGGTCATTCAGCTGTTGAAGTCAACCCACAAACAAACATGGAAGACTTGAAGGCTTTTACATCCTTGAGTTTATATATAATGCTTCAGAAGGACAATCAAAAACAGGCAGCACCGCAAGATAGCTTTATTCTGTATCTAGGAAGCAAAAACGTAAGAAAACGGTTCATTGAACTATGTTTGTATAAAACGCACCGCCGGGAATAATGGCTGTCTTGTAAATGGCGAAGTTTATGGTTATGTGTCTCCCCTCCAAAAAACAACATTGCTCTGTTTACAAAACTAAGATCTTCAAAGTAATAAGGGTTACTAGAGATTTTTATACATTTTAAGATCGTAGTTTCTCTTAGTTGTCACTCTCTTCATTGTCCTCTTGTTAGTAGTAGTAGTAGTACCTAAAACCTTTATTGGCATAATACATCCACGCGCGCAATACAGTCACATCCAGATTCAGATGGGGAAAAGGGGAAAGCAAGTTTAGCACTTGTGGTAAGTTTTGGGAGAGATCTTCATGACAATAAGTAGAAACTCAGCTACTTGATTGGTGATAGATGTCGAAAAGTCACTCAAAAGTATTGACAAAGGATAAGAGAGAGGGGGGGAGAGAGGAAAGAAGCGGTCCCAGAAGTCTATTACGAGGGGCGGAGTGAGCTGGACATCGTTGTCCTCTTGTTTCTAATCTGTCTGCCTATGTTCTACTCTGTTCCAGCGGTGGTGGTTGTAGGAGAAGAGAGCACCACTTATTTTTCTCCTGGTTACTTTCTTCCTACAAGCCTGGAGTCCTACTTGATTCAGGCAGGAGAGGAAAGAGGACAAAGGTTCAGGAAAGGGATGATGAAGCCATGGCTGCCTTATCTCCTATCTCAGTGGTTCTCAAACATTTTTAGCATCACAAGTTTCACTTTACCAGCCATTTCTCCCTCTGTGGTTATAATGGTGATTGGGCAGCAGTGCTTCCCCCACACACACACACACACAAGTAGCAACTTGTTTAACCCTTGATGCCCATAGACTAATCTACCCTGTCAGTGTCATGAACTGCTAAAAATTGGGTCAAGACCCACTAGCGAGCCATGGACCTACAGTTTGAGAACCACAGTCCTATTTCATCAGGCTGTTTCTCCAAGCAGCATATCTGATTAGTCTGAGCAAAAAGCTTCTGACTTCTGTGCAGAGGAATATTGTCACACCATAGGCATAAGACCTGTAGCTGTGAGGACCTTAATCCTGCCCAGCATGACCCTAAAAAAGCCCTGCTACTGCAGTCAACACTATATTGCTGTGTCCTTTGGTTTCTAGCTGAAACGTTAAGATTTGTTTGGAATTTATTCCAATGAAAACTGATATTTTAACACTCAGAGATACAGAGGGACAGAATAACATTGATAATGTGTGGGCAATGTGTCCAAAAGGCTAAATAACCAGAGGGCGTTTGAATCCCATCTGTGTCCATCTTTCCTAGTAGTAATATACAAGGCTTACTTATATATTATTCATTGTTGTGCATGTTGTGCCTGTATTCACTGTTTTGTCCGCAATTTATCTTTGACCTCTATTTCTTCCAGACAAACAATTACCTGGGTCTTGCAATTAAGAATGACTACCTAGTATACATCTATAATTTGGGTGGCGGTGATGTAGAAATACCATTGGATTCCAAGCCAGTCAGCTCTTGGCCTGCCTACTTCAGCCTTGTTAAAATAGAGAGGTAACTAGATGGGGTGAATAGAATTAAAAGGGGGAAAAACATGGTTAATTTAAGGTGTAATTACATGATGTAAGCTATGATGAATAAACTGGTGAGATAGCTATCCTACTTTATCAGCAGAACCTCAAGTGTGACTACTTAAATAATGAAAGTCTAATTGTTTTGGGGAAAATGCAGCATGTCTTTAAAACAGTTTGCCTTCCTTTATCTGCAAAAACGTTGGAAACACATGGTACCAAAATCCACTGCCAGAGAAGAACGTTATGGGGGTTGCTTTCATAATTCTATAGCTAGAATAGATTATTCTGTAGCTTCCTCTTATTCTAAAGCATTGTTCTTCAAGCTGTTGTGGGTAGCCCTGGAATTCCTCAAGGTCATGAGCTGATCAATGAGAAAGCCAGTTATAGTGAATTAAGTTCCTTGAAATACAGCTACCAATTGTCTCCTGCACAAGAATGTTTGTTGGTTGTGCTCTGTGGCACCCTCTAAGCTTCACAGAAGGCTACAGTGCCTGAGTGCATGCACCATGTTGTCTTTAGTACTCTAGAACACAGTGGGCACAGTGATGTCATGCAGGGGGAACGCGGGGGAACTCAGTTCCACTAGTTAAAATTAGGGCTGACTCTGCCCACTTCACTCTCCCTCCTCCCCCCTCCCAATTCCTCTGCAAAGAGCTTTTCTTCTTGGTTGGCCGGCACTCAGAGGGTTAAAGGGAGCAACTCCTGATTCCTAGGGGGGCGAAGGCAGTGATGTCATTCAGGGGGAATGGACCAGGACGGGCGTTCCGGATCCTAACGGGCTCCGTGGCTGGTTCCAGGTTCCCGACAAGTGCCAATCAAATGTGAGTTCCTGTTCTTAAATCATTTGAATGACACCACTGGGTGGGCACATCTTTTGGTCTGAGGACCACACTGAGGGTACAGTCCCAACCTGGAGTTGGGACCACTCTCAGAGTCATAGAGTCACACAGACTTCTGCCATCCTCCCTGACTCCGAGAGTGGTCCAAACATGCTTTACAGTGGACCTTATGCTGGCCTAACTGTGCCTGCTTTACTCCAGGTTAGGATGGCGTCCTGAGAAATGGAAGTGAAGGGCCATCATGCTTCCTTCTTTGTTTGCTTCTTAAAATCATCATATCCTTCCTGTCCCTTTCTGAAAAGGAGGTGTTCAAGGTGACTAACAATTCACATAAATATGTGACATTCACTGTCCACTTTTCCTTTTTGCACCACTCATTGTTGAATTGTAGAAGACCTGGGGAAGAACATAAAAGGATTAAATGTCTTGCTCTTGATTTTTTTTCTCCTCGAGTGTTTATGTAATAAGAGTTATGCATCTGATGAAGGGGACAGTAGTTCACAAAGTAAAGGCACAATACGTTTGCTTGCCACAAGGCTCTGTTGTTTTCCAAACATTTCTCTTAGTTTTAAAAATTCATCGTTTTTCTAAGTTCCCTCCCTTTAGCAATTCATAATTCAGTCCCTCTTTCCCCACAGAGCCCAGAAATAATACACAACCTTCTTCAGCACTTATTCACACACCAGCTACTGTATATTGCTCTGTTATATGCCTCCTCCTAGTTCCCAGACCATGTGATTGGCACATGCATAAAGATGTGCACACACCAAAGTTAGCAATCCATGGTTGTCATTTCCCGACAACAAAATTTCTGTCTAGTTTAATGTAAACACCCACCCACCAGTGCAGAGCTCCTCTCCCATGAGCCACAGTTAGACTCAACACTGTCAAAGAGTTTATGGCTAATAAGCCGGGAGCCTCACTTCTGGCACACGTGGGCTTGATTTATAAGTGGATTGAGGTGGAGAAGGGGGGATGAGGAAAGGAGAGAGTCGCTTTGCAATTCATGATCCAATGCATGTACATGCCTTCAATTCTCTGTTAAATTATCCATCCTTTTTTTTTTTCCCAGACTCACCTCCCCCTGGGCTAGATTTATGCACAAAGCAAGCTACAACATAGGGTCTCATTTTATGAGGGTCCTCTAACATAGATTTGAAGTTTTTATAGACACTAATTAAAAACCATAAAAACAAAAGTATTTTAACTTGAAAGTACTTCATAATGCAAATAGTGTAAGATATTTATGTTTAGTGAGTTTGCATATGAATATATGCAGCTATAAAGCACTGATATTTGTTTTCTTTGTCCGTTCTGTTTGAATAACAAACTTTTTTGATACTGTTCAGGGAGATGCTTCTTAGGCGTGACATAATTTAGAACCCCAGCATACAGGCCTGGACCCAACTATTAGCACCAACTATTAGCATCATTGGAACAGATCCTTTTTCGAGGGGAAACTGCACTCAGAACCAAAGAAAAGTTCTTGTAGGCAGCTGAACTTGGTTTTCATGTGACCTGAGAGCAGAAGAAAGTAAAATTGTTCGTATTTTTGTCTTTCTTGCCTGAACCCAGGTCTTTCCTTGCCTAACATCTAAGGAGATAAAAGTCTTGTTTACATAATCAAGATTTAAAAAATAGTAGTTCATGATAGTTAGCTCAGTGTTTGTTTGTTCGTGTTCTCCCATTCTACAAAACAAATACTGTGGGCACAATCCTAACCTGGAGTTAGGCTAGCACAGTTTAGGCCAGCAAAGTTTGGCCAGCACAAGGGACACCATAACGTACCTTTGGACCAGTGGTGTCATTCGAATGATTTAGGAACAGGAACTCACTTTTGATTGGCACTTGTCAGGAACCTGGAACCAGCCACGGAGCCCGTTAGGATCCGGAATGCCTGTTCTGGTCCATTCCCCCTGAATGACATCACTGCTTTGGACTACTCTCAGAGTCAGAGAGGCCATCATACAGATGTGCACCATCCTCCCTGACTCAAAGTGGTCCAAATGTGCTTTACGATGGCCTTTGTGCCAGTCAAACTTTGCTGGCCTAACCAAGCCAGCCTAACTCCGGTTTGGACTGCACCCTGTGTTTGAGCCATTTTTTATTTTTATCCTGGATCATCTAGAGCTTTAAAAGGTGCTGTGGGCACCACAGTATAGAGATAGCAACATACTATTATTTTAATTGATCTCGTATCCAAAATAGGATGAGTCAAAGCCCTTTACCTTGCCAGAGCTATTGCCTTTCTTTCAGTCTCATATTTGGCCATGGAGTATGATAACACATTGAAAGCTGAATTGAGCTCAGCAGCTCTCCCAGACTAACTTGACTATGTAAACAAGACCACAGAAATGTTTGAAAAAGCCTTTGAAAAAAATGGCTCCTTCTTTCAAAGAACAAAAAAAGGAAGGTTAGGGTCTTGATCAGTGATGTCATGCAGGGGGAACGCGGGGGAACTCAGTTCCACTAGTTAAAATTAGGGCTGACTCTGCCCACTTCACTCTCCCTCCTCCCCCCTCCCAATTCCTCTGCAAAGAGCTTTTCTTCTTGGCTGGCCAGCACTCAGAGGGTTAAAGGGAGCGACTCCGGATTCCTAGGGGGGCGAAGGCAGTGATGTCATTCAGGGGAAATGGACCAGAACGGGCGTTCTGGATCCTAACGGGCTCCGTGGCTGGTTCCGGGTTCCTGACAAGTGCCAATCAAAAGTGAGTTCCTGTTCCTAAATCATTTGAATGACACCACTGGTCTCGATCCTGTAGTTAGTTCTTCCTTTGGAAGGCTAGAGTACCAGACATGTTTCTGGTGAAAAAAACAATGAATCTTAAGATGCCTGTAGTACTTTTTCTTAAAAGTAAAGGTTTCCCCACAACCGAATGGTCTAGTCATGACCAACTGTAGGGGGCAGTGCTCATCTCCGTTTCAAAGCCTGTAGAGCTGGCGTTTTGTCCAAGGACAAGCTTCCGTGGTCATGTGGCCGGCATGACTCTATGCCATAGAGCACGGAACGCCGTTCCCTTCCCACCGAAATGGTCCCTATTTATCTACTTGCATTTAGGTGCTTTCGAACTGCTAGGTTGGCAGGAGCTGGGACAAGCAATGGGAGCTCACTCTGTTATGCAGTCTTGAACTCCTAACCTTCCGGTCAGAAAGCCCAGCAGCAGTGGTTTAACCCGCTGCGCCACCACGTCCCTTATGCTTGCATGAGGAATGTTTTCTTAGGAAATGTTTAACCAGCCATTCCAGCCAAAGATATGACTACAGATCTTATCTCCTTCTTCTACAATAGAATTGGAAAGCATGGTAAAGTGTTTCTGACTATACCAAGTCCCAGAAGCACAGCTGAAGAAAAGTTCATCAAAAAAGGAGAGGTCCCTGGTGATGATTCTCTGTTGGATCTGGAACCCCAGAATGCAGTTTTCTATGTTGGAGGAGTGCCTCCAGGTTTTAAGGTAGGAAGAACTGTTCTGCATGTGGGAATAAACTCTGTTAATGCAATAGATAAGAATGCTACAAATCCAAAGATTTCTTCAGGAAAGTTATGAGAGTAATTAATCCATTTTCAGCAAAAACTGGAAAAGTCCTTGAGGCCCTCCTGACCAGGGATGGCCTTAAGTCAATGTGATCAATGTCACATTGGGTCCCGCACTTTGGGGAGCTCTGTACCAGCCCAGTGAGCATATCACCTTCTGCTGCAGCCGGGATCTCTATGGCTTATAAGTCAGTGGGGCAAGCAGAGCAGCTTTACCTTGTGCCCTCCCACCTGCCCCTGCCTCCAAATGGCCCAAAATGAACCTCCCGGAAGTAGTTGGTAATGACATCATCATGTAACCACCAAATATTTCCAGGTGCCACGTTCTGCATGCAGCACCACAACACCCCACATTGTGCCCCACCACTCCCGGAGCCGGCCCTGCTCCTGACATGGGCTCGGCACCTGTGTTGAGTCAAATATGCGGGTGCGAATCCTGCAGATCAGGAGGGTTGACTGTACAAATATTAAAAAGCGCTACTATTTATGCCAATGATATCTTATTTCTCATAGCAAAATACAGGTGCAAGGGAATCAATCTGGATCAAGACCATGGCAAGGGAAATCCATGGCAATATGCTGATCCAAAGACGGGGGATACCCAATCCACTTCAACACATAAAACCTTTTTTGTGTAGGAAGAAAATAAGTATATTAGTGTTAAGCATATGTTGACAATGCTTGATAAAGGAATGGCCAAGTTGAGGTGACTTGTAGAGTCTAACTGGTAAGGATACAGCACAAGGCTATTTTTTTAAAAAAATGGCTTTGTGGAAGAAAGGCATTTTTGAGTGGGAATTCAAAGGAGGCAGAAGTAGCTTGACAGACAAGAAAGGGCGACAGTTCCAGGCATATTGGGAGAGAGAAGATGACACAAGAAGAAGATGACACAAAGGCAAAGAAGATGACACAAGAAAATGACACAAAGGCAAAGCAGAAGAGGGCAGGGGGGAACTTGCAGCAAATAAATGCACGGGGGAATAGACAAAGCCAGAAAGAGATGAAGGAAAAGACATATTCGGGGCAGAGAGTGTATAGCCTTAAAGGAATTTGCAAGTGATGTGGAAAGAGTCAAGAATTGAGAGCAAAGCCAGAGGGAAAAAGAGGTGAAATCATTATAGACGTGGCAGCAGAAGTGGAGTTATTGCACTGAAGAGAGTAACCCAGGGCTGGCCTGGAAAACATCCACTTGCAGATGTGGTTTGGCTCACTAATATCAAGGTTGACTTTGACAGCATTGACTTTGAGTACTGCTTCTTGCTCTCCACTTTCTACAGCTCCCTCCCAGCTTGGACCTGCCTGGATTGGTTGGCTGCTTGGAACTTGCTACGCTGAACGATGATGTAATCAGTTTGTACAACTTCAAAAATATCTACAACATCTCCGAATCAGTACCTTGTGCCAGGTAGGAGGATTTGTATGCATCATTCTTTCCCTAGTGGACCGCTGCAAGAAGGAGCTTTCTCTTTAACATAGCCTTTCTCCCAAATGTGTGTAGTGAATTGGACAGATGAGGGTGAGTGAGAGCGCAATCCTAACCTGGAGTTAGGCGGGCACAGTTAGGCCAGCAAAGTTTGGCTAGCACAAGGGCCACAGTAAAGCCCATTTGGACAACTCTCGGAGTCAGTGAAGATGGTGCTCTGACTTCGAGAGTGGTCCAAACATACTTTACAGTGTCCCTTGTGCCTTGTGGTTTAAAGTGTGTTTGATGTTTTTCTCTCTTGTTCTGTTTTTATCAGGATTAGCCCTGTTCTTCTCAGTGCTAGCCTGCTGAATATTTATTCAAACCTCTATTGCAGAGGTATGATACGTTATGACACAATAATGTTTATTGTTAACTCAAGGCAGTTAACAATAGACATTATTGTACAGATCCAACCATTTTATACACTGATTTTTGATCCACAGATTAGACTCAACATGGATGGCCACAGCAAATGAGTAGTACCATGCCAATTTCTAGAAAAGGGGCTGCAACGTGTCCCTTTAAAACAGCAGTTCAAAAAGTGCTTTTCTCACAGAGAGCTGAGTAGACAGGCAGGAAGGCAGTCTCCGACAATTAGAAATGCAAACGGCCCCCTCCCTTTACCCTGGCTCACTGAAGAATGTAATGTGAAGTAATTTAATACTTTTGCATTCCATTCTTCAGTGAGCCAGGGCAAAGGCAGGAAGTTTGTATTTCTAATTGTCAGACTGCCTTCCTGTCTGTTTCTCTACAGTACTTTGAGAAAAGCAGTTTTTGAACTGCAGTTTTAAAGGGACACCTAAAAAAAATTAGCTGCTTTTATTTAACCCATTTTTTGATATTTGGGGGGGGGGAAGTCTCAGAACCAAACCCCAGAGGATATCAAGGTCCCACCTGTATCATAAAACTATGATAAAATTAAAATGGAAAAGAAGCCCATGGCAAAATATAGCTGGCAGCACCCAGAGGAGCACTTGTGAAAGGCATGATACCAGAAATTGTCTTCCACAACCCCTTCTCCCCATAGTAGCCTCCTGCACCTCTTCCCCCAACATTTCCTAAGGATTGTAAGCAACTAGCAATCCTTTCCTAAGGATTGGGGCCCTAGCAATGACTTGGGTTCAGGTGGAAGTGGCTGCAAGAGAAGGGGGAATCCTTGAAAACCAGGCATAGACACCTGATGTAGGTTGGGCAGTTGAGGGCTCTCCCACGTTGAAATTTTTCACACAGAGTCTGGGTGGCAATTACCTGCACTCAATAACCTGGATGGCTGTCAAGGTCATCCTCATTTTGCAGAGTGCCATTGCAGAGTGTCTCCCAAGACTTAGGAGTGTTTTAGAGTGGGTGCAAGCAGTGGTGTCGCCCTACCGGTTCGCTGGGCGGAGTTATCTCGGCTGCAGGGCAGCGGGCGGGCTTTCGCCATTATGCAACGGGAGGCAGCGAGCACGCTGCCGATCACCGTGGAAACCCTCCCTGCAGCCGAGATAACTCCGCCCAGCGAACCGGTAGGGCGACACCACTGGGTGCAAGAGGCTGCTGGTATGGAGGAAATAACACAGGTGCCCATGCACAGAGAGAGAGACTACCCAAAATGTACTTATCAGAGTCCTCACCATAGTACAACAAAATATGCATGAAAATAAGACAAATATTTTAGCTTCACACAAATCGGCATCTTAACTTAGATGCCCGTAAGGGGAGAATTTCTGTGTATCTGATCAATAGGGTGCGTGTGTGCGTGCGCGTGAAAGAGAGAGGCTATCTACCTCATTTTCTGATTTTCCCTTTCAGTGTTGCTTCTTTAATTACCTCTCTGGTGCAAGACATGTAGGCCTTCTCTTTCCGGCATATGATTTTTATTTGCTTCTGTTCTTCATGCTAGGGATAAGCTAGCCTTCACACAAAGCCGAGCTGTAAACTATTTCTTTGATGGCTCTGGCTACGCCCTGGTCAAGAACATTGAGAGAAGAGGGAAGTTTGGCATGGTCACTCGTTTCGACATAGAAGTTCGAACACCAACAGATAACGGACTTCTCCTCCTGATGGTTAATGGCGTAAGTGAAAGAAAGGAAGAAGCCTTCACTCTCTTGGCTCATTTGTTTGCTCCAAGAAACTGCTATATTTGCCTGAGAAAATTCTTATAGAAAACAATATAAGAGACAATTCTTATACCAAACAAAGCAGTTTCATAGTGATAAGAGAAAAGCAATACAGGTTTTTTTAATCTCAAGAAGCCTCATAGCCTCTGTTTTTGCTTCCTCATGACTCAATTATTATTTTGTCTAGGCAAGAATTTGGAAGTGGTACAATGGAACAGGCATATACTGTAGTTAGAAATTTTAAAAAACTATTAATTGGTACCTTCATTACTGATGAACACTGTCAGGGCAGCATCAGGGATTGACTAGCCGAAGCTGTGGTCAAAGGCTCATGCCCATCGGAGGGGCCACCAGGCTGGCCAGCCCTTGTATCTCTATGTAGTAGGCAGCAGTGGCAACACAAGCACGCTCTGAAAGACTTGTGTACCAGGCAGCCCCCTCTACAAATGGGATTATCAAATGGGATGAGGTCCCTACATCATCAAAGACTCTGGGGAATGCCCTAGTGCAGCGGGCTCCAAACTCTGGCCCACAGGTCAGATCCGGTGCCCCCTTTTTCCTTCCCCCAGGTGACCTGCATTCACCATTCTGCCAGGGAGTGAAGTGATGGTACAGTTGTCACTGCAGCCAGCCGTTTCCTGGTTGTGTTGCCCCAGCAGGCCATTCTGGGCAGGCACGGCTGACTATGGTGACACTTGGGAACTGTAGGCATGATCGTCACTTTGCTCCCTGGCGGAATGGTACGTGTGAGTAGTGCCGGGGAGCCTTTTCACAAATGCAGCAGTCTCTAGTTTGCAGACCACTGCCCTAGTGCATCAAACTTGTTTCATACAGTGAGCTAAACAGAATTCATGTCACCTGGTGAAGTGATGTCATTAAGCAGGAAGTGATGTCATTAAGCTGGTGATGACCAGAAATAAGCGTTTTGCTCATTTAGGAACTCATTATTTGCAAGAAACAGAAAATATGCCAATCTTGGATAGGGTGGGAGAAGGGTTGCTTACAGCACCCATCACTTGCTACCAGTATGCTGGAGAGGTGCAGGGGTCCACTATGCCATGGGAGTGCAGGGTCAGAAACAGAATGCTGCTTGTAAAAGTTCTGAAATGGAAATCCATTCACTGAAATCTTACTGTTGTTTTGTCTTGTGCAGAGCATGTTCTTCAGCCTAGAGATGCAGAATGGATACTCATATCTACAGTATGATTTTGGCTTCAGCAACGGCCCTCTGATTCTAGAAGACTCTTTGAAGAAAGTTCAGATTAATGATGCAAAATTCCATGAGGTATAGAAATTCCAGTTTATTACAGCAATATGCTGTCCTAATTAAACAAAAAAAATCCATTTATCTGCCGTTAAATTCATTCCTAATATCGTATTGTTTCACATGAAGTGGCACCATACTCCCTGAGACTAGAATGGTAATAATGAAACTGTATGCTGAAAACAAAACAAAAAACAAAACTCTTGGATAACTTTTCATTGCTACAATTATGTCATGGTCTTTGTTTCACAATACTTTATTTCCTTACAAATAAATATTTGAATAGATCAAAAATTTGGAATATTGTTCTAACAATATTCCAAATTTTTGATCTATTTAAATATTTATTAAATAAGAACAGTGTGGGAGTAGTAATCAAGTGCACTGGATTAGACAATATGCAAATCCTGATTTAGCCCATTGTGTGGAGAACATAGGAGTGCATCCTCCTCGCCCACCAAGCAGGCCCTATCTGCCTACCCAGCTATACATATAGCAGCTGTATAATTCCTTGACAGCACCTCTGTGGTTAAGCCACATGGGAATTGGACATAGGAAGCTGCCTTTATACTGGATCAGACTATTGTTCCATTCAACCCAACCTAGTCTCTTCAAGGCAACAGACAGAGGTCTTTCCCAGCCTTGCTTGTGTCATACTGGCAAATGGGGACTGAACTGCAACCTGCTGTTGAGCTGGGATACTTCCATATTCTGGCAGTGCTGCCATTTAATTGCAAATAAACTGTGGTGGGCAGCATAGAAAGGCTCTTTTTGAATCAATTCCTAGGATGCAATCCTATACACACTTTCCTGGGAGTGAACCCCACTGAACACAGTGGGACTTACTTCTGGGTAGCCATGCATACAATTGTGCTATCAATGAAACTTTTAAAATCACAATTCTGTTTGGCTTGGTACAATGGTCTTTAACTTGGTGGTTTGTTGTTGTTGTTTTTATTTCAGATATCTGTTATATACCACAATTCCAAGAAAATGTTCTTGGTAGTAGACAAGAAACATATAAAAAGTATGGAAAATGAGAGGAAAACAATGCCATTTTCTGATGTCTATATAGGAGGAGCTCCTACTGAGATGTTAAAATCTAGGTTGGTTTATAATCTAGATTCATTCACTGTTCGTTTTATGTTATTTATCCCTTTGTAATGAATGTACTGTACTAACGCTACTAAATTAAATGAAGGCCATAATCCTGCAAGTTTCAAAGATTGATGGGGAAAATTGGGTCTTTTGTGTCTCCCAAACTAGAGCAGTTTGGGAGTGAATGAGTGCGAACAAATTAGGGCAGTGATGGTAAACCTGCCTCCCAATGGCTGCTGGTAATAACCACCACCACACGGCAATGATCAACCCGCAAGTGGCAGTAGAGATTCCCATCTCAGCAGCCACCACAGCATCTCATACAGAACTGAGAAGGATGGACACGCACGTGTTTTGCGTAGGGAGGAGGTTCCTGTGTTAGCAGACATTCTGCCATTTACAGTTATTGCTACCCTTAGATTCAGACTTTGCTCTCCTTCTGAACTAATGTTATGTATCCACAGTGGTGTCAGCTCACACCTGGCTGTCAGTACAGCATTTCGGGGCTGTATGAAGGGTTTTCAGTTCCAAAAGAAAGACTTCAACTTGTTAGAGGAGCCAGGGACTCTGGGAATTGGTTATGGCTGTCCAGAGGAATCACTTGTAAGTGTAGTATCTTGCTTGTATATCTTGCTTAAACCACGAATACGTTTGGGAAAGGTTATTTCTCAATGTGTACTGTATATTCTTACATTGTTTCTCTATCTGTGCTGAGTTATTTAGGGGCTACATGCTAAATATGAGCATAAAGTAGCAATATTTTTTTCTCAAGAAGTGTGTGGTAGGAATGGATGGGGAAAGATAACATCCTGAGAGCACTGATATCTTTATATGCATTCATTTTACAGAAACAGGACTGTTTCTTCATATGTTCCTGAATCTAGAAATTGAATTTGAGCAAAAGAGTAGCATGATAGGCCTGCTATAGTTGATATTCATCAGAATGGCTGGCAGCTTAATAAATCTTTCTAGGCTTGTCCGTTCTTCAAAGGTCATATCTGAAACTAGCAAGATCAAGGCAGAGGTCACTCCTCTTGGCTTTTCCTTTTCAGTTTTGCATACTTTGGAAAAACACTTTGACAGTGAAGTATAGATATTTCAGTTTCAGCATTTTGAAGCCACCAGAGGAGCCCCACGTGTCAAAATATTTTTATGACCTCTGAGCCTCAAGTAGGGAAGGTGGCTAAGCCGCAAAATAGGATACAAAATTGAGCATAAATATGGTGGTCAGATTTTCCTTTGCAATATAACAGAACTCAGCAGTGGCATGACGTTACTATCCCCACTATGAATGCCAGCTGTGTGAACACCTTCAAGAGCTGTATTGCCTTTATGGATACAGACGGCTGGCATTATTCTCTTGGGGCTTGTCTAATACTCCCCTCCCTGAACATCTGTGTGTGATGAGATTGAAATGGCTATCGAGACCATTGGGATCCTGGGATCTCCAACTGAGGTATTCTGTGGATAGTGGCAACAGTGGTATGCTGAAGGTTCACTCGCATTGTACACTGAGATTCCAAGGGGGAGTATTGTCTGAACAGTCTCTTGCTAGGACATACTAGTAGCCCAGTCCTAACTTAGGCAGGAGCAGGCAGGCTAACCAAGGTACGAGGCAGCTATAGCTCACCGCGGGGCAAGGGGATGTTCATCCCCTTACCCCACGGTAAGCCACAGGCATCTTGATGGAGCTGCTCAGACTTGTGCCTGCAAAATAGCAGGTGCAAGTCTGAGCTGCCCACAGCAGCCTGGATCAGGGCCACGCGGCCCAGGAATGGGGGTCTAGATCCAGTGTAACAGCCAGATCCTGGCTCTTCCCCCCCCCCATCGGTGAGACCACTCTCCCTTCGCCCCAGAAAAGCCCCCGTGCTGGCCAAACTCAGCCAGCATCGGGGGCAGCTTTCCTTCCACTCCTCGACGCTTGCCTGGATTGGCGCAACTGGCTGCGTCAACCCAGCACCCCTTGGGCTGGTGCAGACGTGCCTTACCGACCATTTGCAACAGCCCTGGACCAGTGCAAATTACATTTTGCACAAGGGCAATTTAGGATTGCTCCCTAAGACACATACAAACAGTATTATTGTGCAAGAGGTATCCATTTCAGATACACAGTCCCTCTGAAAGGATCAGTCATGCATGGTGAATGGTGGAGGGCTGCTCCCAGAACTCCTAGCCAAATGGTCTCCTGAGAAAGCAAGCCAAATGTGTCTCCCTTCCCAACCTGGCTGCACCATACTTTCTTCTCCCTTTTCAAATTCAGGAAGGATTGGGGAGCAGAATATAAATACAACAGTAGCACTGAGGAGTTGATGGGCTCGAGCATCGCTGTTGTTCTCTTCCAATTTTCCTCTTCCACTCCATTACTTTCTTCATTCTTAAATCTGGAAAGAAAGAATAGTGCAGGCGGGCAGGCAGATGGAGGTGGGCAGTCCCAGCCAGTCCACCAATTAAAATGAATCCTCCAGTTAGTCTCATGGCCCTGGGACTGGGATTCTAAATTCTCAAGAAGTAAATATGTTATAATATTTACAATATAATATTTATAATAATGTTATAATATTTACCTATGCTAACTGGGCAAGAGGCACTTTTCACATGGTGTTCCTCTTATATTTAGCAGGGGGAGTGTAATTGTCCCTCTTCACCCCTGCGCAGTGTCTTTTCTAGTGGCCGTTGCTGATGGTGTTTTGCATATTTTTAGATTGTGAGCCCTTTGGGACAGAGAGCCATTGAACTTTATTATTACTATTTGCCTGTAAACCGCTTTGTGAACTTTGTGTTGAAAAGCGATATATAAATACTATTTGAATGAATAATATGATAAAGGGCCCCAGGAGCCTGCCATCATTTACATACAAACTATAAGGCATTTGGTCCTTTGAGAACCAAAATGTTTGGTTCTTTGAGAATTTGGCCTAATCCTAAGAATGAGCAGGGTGTTGTTTTTTTCCTTCTCTATGTGGTTTTTTGTTTTTGTTTGTTTGTTTCAAAATGTTCTGTTTTATACTTTTTGAACACTGTTTACTTGCTTGGTATCCAGATGTCCCGCAAAGCGTATTTCAATGGAGAGAGCTACATTGCATCTAGTCAGAAAATTTCCCCCTTTTATGGATTTGAAGGAGGTTTTAATTTTCGAACTTTACAGCCCAATGGACTCTTGTTCTATTGTTCTGAAGGAGTAAGTATAGTTTTCCACTTTTAACAGTTATTTGTTCTAAAGTAGCTTAGGAAAATATGATTTTCCTGCTTTGGTTTTTACATTGTAAAGTTACCGTCTGATCCTAGTTTGGTTCTGGCCAAGCACGGAGCCATTTACAGCAGCAGAAAGACTTTATGCTGCCATAAAATGGCTGATGGCATCGCACTGTGTGTAAGACGCAGCAGCGCCAGAAGACGAGTGCTGGATTTTGCCAAACAAGTTGGTACAGGTAAGCCACCAGTAGGTCTTAGTGGGGAGAGTTCCTCCTATATCTGAACCCTCGTTTTGTCCCTTTGCTGTACACAAACTTGTGACAGCTAAATAGCTGGAGTTAAGTGTGGCCAGAAATGGTTACATTTTTGATGGATTAAACCCATAGCATCTAATTCTTCTTTGAGTGATTGATGAAGGCACAGTATCCTATGCAGCCTAATAATGTACATGATGCAAAAACAACTTGTTTTATAGAGTGTTGGAGCCTAACTGGGAGTTATATAGGAATTCCATGATTGGATTTTCTGTAATTGAATTCCCCCATTTCCCGCCCGCCCGCCCCCCCAAATAGCTATGAAAGAATTCAGTTTGGATTGAGGCCACAGGGTAGGGGATGAAGATTAACTGGACATCCTGATGCTGTTTGGGGGAAACATTTGCATTGGGGAATCAGTAGGAGGGGCAAAGTTACACTACACAAAGCTAACATTACACAAAGTTACATCACAACAAGGAATGAACTTCATAATAACATAGAAACCATCTACCCTGGTTTGGAATTCTTGATGGTAACAGGGAGGAATAAATGACCCACAATCTGTCAAAACTTATAGGGAAAACAAGAAAGGTCATATAATTCCTTCTGTAAAATTATAGCAACTGTTTAAATAGTACCATCTCTGTTATTGTATACTATGACTGGAATCCTATACACACTTGCCTCATTAAATTCCATTGAACTCAAAGGAACATACCTCTGAGTAGGCATGCTTAGGAGGGGTTGAAGGTTAGTTTCCACGACAGGAAGCATGATTGAGAACAAAGGATGGTCAATTGGCACAGTTGTCATTCTCCAATGTGGATGGAAGAAAATCATTAAAAAGGAATCTGACTGTTCTCCAAGTAATGTAGCTGAATACACATCAGACTATATGTTGTTTTAGGAATAAGTTCCAAAAGACAAGAAGACAAAGTTCTTCCAAATCAGATTCCAGTATCACTTTCACACCAGGGAGTCCACCTTCATTAAGGTTATTTGCATGTCTTGGGTAGTCTTATATATCATCACGCTGAACCTTTGAGTTAGTGATATAAAAATTAATATTCAATTAGTAAAAAGCATTAAAATGCTCATAAAACTTGCTTCCAGTGCCATGTGATCCAATTGTGTTTTTCTCTGTGTTTCAGCCGGATGTATTCTCCATCACCATGGATAAGGGAGCAGTTGTTCTAAATGCAAAAGGAGTCAAAGTTATGGCAGATGATCAATCCTATAATGATGGGAAAGCCCATTTTGTCATTACGTCTGTCTCACCTGAAAGGTAAAGCGCAAATATTTTCATTCTAGCACATACTGTATCTTATCCCATTTGTTCTGCCTGGAAATATTTGCTGGACACCCAAAATGCCGTATTGTCAAAATACACTCTTGGAGAGCTAGAAAAAAAGAACATAATGACCTTGGCTTTTTATTACTGTTATCTTTTCTTTAGCGCAATCCTATGAATGTAACAGTGGTTTCAAGGATTGAGTGCAAATACTGGTATACTTTCAATTTGGTTTTCAGCCAGGTTTTGGAATTGAAACAGCGTTGGTCACCTAACCCTGATTCATGATCTTTGCTGGGGATTAAAAAGGGGGAAGTGGCCCTGCGGCATCTGGTGGGCTGCTGTGAGATACAGGAAGCTGAACTAGATGGGCCTCTGGCCTGATCCAGCAGGGCTCTTCTTATGTTCTGATGTTCCTAAGTGCATCCCTGCTGGTCTTGCTGTACTTCTGTATGGCTTTCAACATTGCTGACCATGATATCGTTCAGGATCACCTGCCTAGGTTGGGCATTTAGGGACACTGCTTTACAGAAGCTCCAATCCTTCCTGGTAGGAAGACTCTAGAAGGTGGTTTGGGGGGGGGATTCTTGCTCTTCACCCTGGCCTTTTGACAAATGACACCCAGCTATAGTTCTCTGTTCTATCAAATACAGGGGACACTGTGGAAGTCCTGGATACTGTAAGGAATAGGTTGAGGGTCCTCCTGGACTCTGCACTTTGTAATGCACAGAGGAGCAAGAAAACACAATGTCACTTATATGCTTATTGGGTATTGAGATGTCTGTGATGGAGCACTAGAGATCTTAGGGTGCTCATCTCTATGAAAGTGTCGACCCAGTGCGCGACAGTTGTGGAGCAGGCTACTGCTGCTGGTGTTCTACAGGCTTTAGTCCTACTGTGAACAAATTATGACTTCAGGGTTGCCAAAGGAGGTAGATGCTGAGAGCATCTTTCCAAGCAACTCTTGTGCTGATGGTGCCACCTAGTGACTCATTCATCAGATTCAATATTGTAGAAACAAATGATATTGCTAGCATAATATGGAATACCACTTACTAAACGTGATTCTGAAAGTCAATTTGTAAGAAGTACGGCTTCTTTCTCCAGGCTTGAACTTTCAGTAGATGAAAAAAAGCAGAGCGCAAATAATGTAGCGAAGGACAAAACTGAAGAAAAGCCTCTGAGTAGCAAGAAATTCTACTTTGGCGGCTCTCCCATCATGACTGAATTTGCCAACTTTACTGGCTGTATAAGCAATGCCTATTTCACAAGGTAGGAGAATTTTTACTGGTGTGTGTCTTGTTCTTTGGTAAGATGAAGCAGAATTATTCTCCCCTTCCTTTTTATCCATGAAGACTTGCCTTTCAGTTCTGATGTTGGCGTACTTCCTGATGAGGGGAGTAAAACTGGGTTGTGCAGAGTTTTCCTGTTCATTGAAAAAGATCCTGTGACTTTTGTGGTCTCATAGATCTGCTTCTCCCATAGCCAGGAACAGCAGCTTGTATTCATGCAGAGATCATAGATAAGGCTTTTTTTTATTATTCCTAGAGTAGCTCTTCTAAGCACACTTATCTGGAGTAAGCCCCACTGAACACAATGGGAGTTACTTCTGAGTAGATACATGTAGGCATGTACTATACTGTATCCTTTTTTTTTATTAAGGAGGAAAGAAAATATGTATAGGCCAAACTATAGTTGGTGGTTAATAATAACAATGTCTTTTTTGAAACGCAGATTGGATCGAGACGTTGAGGTGGAAGACTTCCAGCGATACTCTGAGAAGGTTCAAGCATCGCTTTATGGATGCCCTGTTGAATCTCCTCCAGCTGCACTTTTCCATAAGAAAAGCAAAAATTCTTCCAAATCCAAAGGGAGCCACAATAAAGGGGTTAGCATCCACTCGGATATCAGTGAAAGCTAAGAAATAGCATGCATGTCTTCTCTGAGCCATATTGTGAAGGTTGAAAACATCAGTCTGAAAACAAAGAGATATTGTATCCAGTGGCGCTCCTAGAGGGGGCAAAACGCCAAGTTTTGCAGGAGGTTGAGCTCCTGTGTAACACAGTCTCTCTCCTTCATCTCCAGAGCCATTTGTGGCACGGAGAAGGTTTTGTTCTCCGAGCCATTAATGGCCCTGGAAGCGAGGGGGATGGACTGCATTACAAAGGAGCGCAGGCTCCTGCAAAACTTAGCATTTTGCCCCCCCCCCCCATTGAATGTCACTGGTGGTACCTTCCAACTTCCAGGAAATTATCCTGTAGAAATGTTCTCATTCAGTACCAGCCTGAGGCACATTCAGAATGTGTCCCCTGCATGCATGTCTAAGAACTGACTGTATCTTTTTAAAATTTCAGTATTTATTTATTTATTTGAAGAAATTTAGACCCCGCCTTTCCTACGCCGAAGCAAATGCCCAATTTACAGAGAACAAACAAAATAATGTAACCATAATAAGTAAAACGTAATAAATAAAACACATTAAAACAACAACAAATTAAACATTAGCGGGAACACCAAAAGTGAACTGGAGTGAAAGCTAGACCCAATTCTTGATATATGGATGTACTAGAGGGTGGGGAAAACAATTGACCAGGGGAATGAAACAGACTATGACAATATACCAGAGGGACAGAGGGCAGACAGCCACACAGTCATCCAGAGGCCGGACTAAATATGTATTATTTTAGCCCTGTCCGAAAAGCTATGTGGGAATGTTTAGTTCTATTCTTAACTCTTCTGGAAGGGAATTCCATATTTGTGGAGCCTCTACAGAGAAGGCTTGTCCCCGAGCTGCCATCCCTTTCACTTGGGACAGAGGGGGCACTTGAAGGAGAGCCCCTTTAGATGATCTAAGAGGGTGAACATGTATGTATGGGAGAAGGTGGTCCTTTAGGTAGGCTGGGCCTAAGTCATGAAGGGCCTTAAAGGTCAGTACCATCATCTTAAGTTGGGATCGGAAGTGAATGGGCAGCCACTGCAACTGCTGAAGGAGTGGTCCTACTGAGTCAAACCGTCTAGCCTGTTACCACCCGGGCTGCTGCATTTTGTACTTATATTAATATAATATAGTTAGTATAACTATATACAGTATACTTAATCATATAATTAAGAATATATATAATTATAAATATAAATATATAAGAATATAATTATATAATTAAGAATATAATTAACAGTTATATTCTTGCGCTCCACGTTAATTAATCTGGGCTAAATACTATCCCCAGATTTCTGGGAATCATCACTAGCCTACATTAAAATATTTTTTTCCCCATAAGCATTCACTTAAAAAGTGGATAAATGCCAAAATGCAGACATTGTCTTTCTCTCCAAAACACTTACATTGCTTGGACAGGCACCTTTGGAATTTTACAGATGCAGTGAAGGCTCATTATTGAACTAAGAAAAATCAAGCTTTAAGATGAATATTTAAGCTAAATAAATGTTCTTTTAAATGCAGTTGTGGAGGGCCTCAATTTGGATTGGAACCACAGTCTTTAGCATCCAACATCATGGATATTTGTGTGATTACACAAATGCATCCCCTTCCATCACTTCTAGATTTTTTTTTAATTAAAAAGTGTCATTTTGAGTGACATTAGTGAAAATGTCATCTGTGATAATGAAACTAGGCTGTACTGAACAAGGAGCAAATCCAGACTAGTTTAGCAAGTTTTGTTTTGTTTTTTTAAACCTAAATATATAAAGGAATATGTTTAAAAAGTAGCATTTGTTTAGCTCTTCTAGAATGTGTAAAATTTTCACATGGCTTTTCTTTGTGTAATCCTTCCATGCCCCTGTATACTGAAATGGCATTGAGAGTTGGCAACTCAGGCACTAGCCAGGGCCATCAAAGGGCTAGTTATGTCCAATCTTTGAGGTCCTGGTGAAACAAGATGCCAGCTGCCAAGAAATGTCTCCAGACCCTGTCACTAAAGCAAGCCATCCCCCAAACTCTCAGGGGGGCTTATCTTAGCAGGCATAGTGGCCTGGAGCACTGACAGCTACACTACCAGTTACCATCTTTCTTTACCTGTAGTGCAATGCCACACTATTGTGTCACTAGATAGCGGGGGGCTGAGGCATGGCATTTCAGATAATAGAAGATGGCAGCCTCTGCCACAACCAATGGGGTGTGCAAGGGCAGTTACTATGGGCCCACTTGACTCAGACACTGGTACTGCCTGTGAGGTAAGTATCATCTCCCTCATACAGCAGCTGGGGCGGGGGCAGCTTGGCTAAGGCCACCTAGAGTGCTTTTAGGAAGCTGTATTGTACCGTTAGTGAAGCATTATCCATGCTGGCTAGCAGCAGGATTTCACACAGGACGTTTTCTCTGCTCTACCTGGAGATACAAGGGATTGAATCTGGGACTGTTTCCATGCAACATACATTCTGTTCCCCTACAGTCCGTATCTCCTGGCAGATGTGAGATACAAATTAAAGAAGTCTGATTCACAGCTCAGACTTCTAGCCACTACACTACACCACTCTCTGTGCTAGTTGCTTTATTATAAGTCAATACTGATTTGATATAGCTTGATCTGTTCTATCAGCACTGCAGTGAATGTTAGGCCTACACCAGCTGCCCTGACAACAAACAAAAGTAGAAGTTGGCAGAGTGCAAATTTGTGCCAGTTCCACAGCGACAGACTTTATTTATGCTTTCTTTCTATGAAGGTTGGAAAAGACAATGAAGGACTCTCCCAGCTTACACCAAGCATTAAAAAATTAGATCAAGAACTGAGAGCTCAGGGGGACCTACACTGCTCTTTGTCCAACAGCCCCAAAGCAACTGAACATATGTATCTGTTTGGAGGCACAGCAAATAGTCGGCAAGAATTTGATTATTTACCAAAGAATTTCAGTGAAAGGTACAATAAACTGTTAATACCAATACATTTCTATTAAATTAAAAAGCTGTTTAATGTCTCTGCATGTCTGAGAAAACAAAAACTAAGCTAATCGGAGTCTGTTTCTCTGAGTTTCTATACTGTATATCTTTTTTCCCATGTTTGTACAGAGCATTTGTTTCCAGATGCTCAATTAACATGCCAATGTTTTAAAGATCTCAGGTCTCTATTAGTCTGAAGACTCAGTCATCCCATGGAATGATCTTCTATGTCTCCGATCAGGAGGAGGAAAATTTCATGGCCCTTTTTATTGCTCATGGCCGAATAGTTTTTGTGTTTAATAGCGGCCACCGAAAATTAAGAATTAGAAGCCAAGAGAAGTACAATGACAACCAATGGCACAATGTAAGTTGAAGGGGGTGTGTGTGAAATGACATGTTTTAGAAATTTGCCCTTGGGGGGGAGGAATAGCATAAGATAACTGAAGGTGATTTGTTGGAGATTTATATTTCAATAAAATATCAGCCCTAATTATGATAATGAATAATGTACCTGTCAGGCTGTATCAGAATTCTGAAAGAGAATATACTGAAATAATTCACTATTTGAATCGTCATCCAAACAGCGCTATTAGCAGCATGATATGAGTTAAAAATGAGTCTAAGAGTTTTGACAAGGCTTGGGGAAAAAACCTGATGTGCTAAACAGAAGTGTGATCAAAGCTGAAAGTACATCCCATAACAGATATGGGACATACAGATATGGAACAGATTCATACAGATTCATAACAGATTCATTACAGATATGGAAAGAACATCCCATAAGAGATATACAATTCCTTGGGGAATGTACAGCTCCTATATATTTAGAAGCTTCTACATATAGAAGCAAGAAGGAACTTGCTTCTTCTGTAGGAATTAAGGAAGCTAAAACATATCTCTGAAGGCCCAATCCTATTATTGAGATAAGCCAGTGTATCACCACATATACTGGTGAAATATGAGCAGCGCCAGTGTGGAAACTTGCCCACCAATAGATGCAGCCCAAATGCTGGCCCAACATGAGAAAAATGCCATGCCAGTGTAGCTCTCATCTCATTTAGTGGCCAGCACAACTCTGCTGACCAAAACAGGGAAAAGCCTGGGGCATGATGTGAGAAGGATGATGAGTCACCTTAACCTCCCTTCAGGCCCAGGACACACTTCTGAAGCAAGCAGAACACTACACCAACAACAGAGCTGGCATAGATAGGATTAACCCTATAAGGAGTTATGGGGAAGGGAAAAACAGCAGAAAATCAAGTCCTCTTCTATCCTCTGCTTCCCCTGCTTTCCTAAAATGGGACATAGGACTAACAAGCTACAATGGACTACAGACTGCCAGTGTTGGGACTGATTGGATGCAGTGATTGGCTACTTGATATTGCACCAATGGATGCTTGCGGGGGGGGGAATGGGTAGGGCTGCACCAGCATCCTTTGTCAGGACAGGCTTGGCATTTGGCCTTTATTAGCATCAGTGCACCATCAACATGGCGTTGCCATGATGGGCTTAGAATATTAAAGATATCACACTGGCAGCTGAATAGGATTGGGCTATGAGAAAATCAGCAATTCCTTCCTATTATTTTATGGAGTCAAAAGTAAATAAAATGTTTGATCAGTCAAGTGGGTGGATAAAGTGTTATCCAAATGGAAGACAAAAGCAGAATGAACACAACAACATTGTACAGTATTCGAGTACGGAATCCAGATACAATTATATTCAATTTGTGTGATTGTACACGGGTGTATTATTTATTTGTTTGTTTTCCAATTTCTTTAAATGTGCTGAGTTTTTTTTTCTTATAAGGTAATGTTTGTTCGAGACAATAAAAATACTGGCCGTTTGATAATTGATGGTCTCCGAGCACTAGTAAGAAGTCTCCCTCCATCTGTTGATTCATGGCAAGTCACTAGACCCTTTTATGTAGGGGGTGTGGCACCAGGAAAAGCTGCCAAAAATATCCAGGTAAAAGTAGACACTTTCTACCACAAGTATAAATAAATTTTATTTGTTTATCAATATACTTAAATTATACTGCTAAAGAAAAATAATTAAGCAGGTCACAGGACGGAAGGTCAGTGTACTGATGTCTTGCCAAATGTTTCAGATGAAGCTGAAGAATAAAGTGACAATATACTGTACTTTTACAACATGGTTTTCTGGGATAGAGAGAATATTTAATCATGATCTTAATTCAGGCCAGCAATAGGGTAGCCAGTAGAAAAGAGATGCTAGGAGCCATTCTGCTGAGCTCCACATCTCAGGGAAAGTGTTTATAGTGAAGCAGAATATCTCCTGCATTTGACGTTGCTGATAATTTCTGAGTAGCTGCTGTTGGCTAGCCAACAAGTCTATTCCAGATTACTTGAGCAGCCTAAGGGCACCATCCAAAAGTTAGCCACCTTGAGTGCCCTTCAGGGAGAAAGGCGGAGTACAAACCTAATAAATACCTACAAAGGAGGGCTTTATCTGTAAAATTTATATATGGTTGTATAGTAATTGGAAGGTGCCACAGAACTATTCTCTTCCTTATACAGCCATTTTACTCAGTCTCCATTTTGTTTTCTCAGATAAACTCTGTGTACAGTTTTAGTGGTTGTCTCGGCAGCTTACAACTCAATGGAAGACCAGTCACTTCTCCCTCACAGACGTTTAGTGTAACACCTTGTTTTGAAGGCCCATCAGAAGAAGGAACATATTTTTCATCAGAAGGAGGATACATTATTCTTGGTAATGTGTCACTATTCCTGCTAATGACTGTTCCATCAAAGTGATAGCTATTATTTTTATCAGTTATCAGTTTGGGGCAGGATTAAGGAATAATTAAATTGATTTTAATGGCTTATTTTACTTTAGTGTCTCAAATGAAATGTATAAAATACAGTTTCTTAGTTTCCTGGCAGTTTGATGCTACTGTTGGTTTTAGCCACTGCATGAACAACATTCTCTGTGTGTGGGGGGGGGGGGCGGCACTAAGCAAGAGTTAGGGAAGTTCCTTAATTCATCCCATCCTGCCATGTTGGGACAGGGAAGGGAGTGGGCGGGGGAGGGCGGTTCTGGGCAGGACGTGGGTGGGCGGTGGGAGGACCAGCAGGCATGCCAGCCGGGGAGATAGGCAGGCCCAGGATTCGGCCATAAGGCCTAATCCTAAACTCATCCAGGAGGTCACATGGTCCCAATTTGGGCCACACAGTCTCCTCAGATTAGCAGGCGCAGATCCGAGTAGTGCAACAGGAAGCTGCAGCCTTTCCTCCAGAAAGGGCGCGAACATGCCCTTGTGGAAGGGAGGCTCCAGCCTACCTAATACTGCACTGGGTTTGGCGCAGGCCTGCCAGCCTTGCTAATCCAGCACAGTATAAGATTGCACTCTCATAATAAAAATATATGCATCATAATAAGCTGTGAAGTACAGCAAAATGGAACTTGCTTGCCCTCTCCGATTCTGATTGGAGGCCATGTTTCCTTACCTTCTGAGGACACAGTTGATGGGGACACAAGACAGGATCTTTTTGAATGCAGCCCCCAGACTATGAAACTCCCTGTTTCCAGAGACCCGGCTAGCCCTCTGTTGAATTTATGACTCCTGGTCAAACTCTTTTTGCTTCGAATTTTAGTAAATGTACCCCCACTCACACTGTTACTTTGTCACATTCTGCTCCTTATACTTTTTTGGTAATTTTATTTTTAATTTTGTTGTGCATGTGCAGTGGGCTAGTGTAGGCCCCATCTGCTCCATACACCCTCATTGCGGTGGCAGCGCTGTTGCTTAATCAGTTCAAGGGTAAGCTCCAGCTACTAGCACAATGCCCAAAAGCTTTGGATTTCCTCTGGCAAGAAAAGTGTGCAACTGAACTATCAAAGCAGCTGTGTTTATATAGCAGTTTGTAGACCACACCATGAAACATATTAATTTTATTCTTGAAAACATGGGTACTAGTCTAGGAATTGGTACACTTGGGGCCACTCCAACTTGAGGAGATCAGCTCATTGTTCGTATGTGATTGGCTGAGATTCAGCCAAATGTCGAATGTAAAGACAGACAAATTTATCTATCATAATTACAGAATAACGACACCTAGGAATGGGCATTCAATTGAGGACTACCAGTGTAACCAGTCATCTCATATTTCCAAGATGGGAAAAAAATTAGAAATACACAAAACTGGAAGCCATGCTTGCAGCTTAATGTACTATCACAAGTGATAATGGTGCTGCAAAAGAATGTTCTTTGATGGGTCATCATTTTTTCCTACAGATGAATCCTTCAGTTTGGGTCTGAAATTTGAAGTTGTTTTTGATGTTCGCCCTCGAAGCAGTTCAGGAATCTTGATGCACGCACACAGTGTAAATGGGGAATTCCTGAACATACACATGAAACAAGGACAGGTATGAGGAAGGCAGAATCAGTCACTTTACACTGTTTAAGTAGGTGTTCCCAAAATGAATGCTCTGTTTTCTTTTCATCAAAACATATCTCAAACTAAACTTCAGGGTGCAATCCTAACCAACTTTCCAGCACCAGAATAAGGACAATTCTGCTCTGAAGTAAGGGAATGCACATTCCCTTGCCTTGAGGAGGCCTCCGTGACTTCCCCCCAACTGCAGGATGCAGCACATGCCCCATTGTCACAGCTATGTCAGTGCTGGAAGGTTGGTCAGTCTAGTATCAGTAGGTTCTACTTGTGTATATACTCATGTACTGTATGTAAAAAAAAATGACTTAAAATCAATCCTGAAAACCTGGGTTGACTTGTACACAGGTCAATATGGTAAGGCCTCCTCAGCTTCTAAGAACTGCTGATGAGGGGACCAGGCTGGGAGGGACAACCAGGCTGAAGTTAGGTTGGCTATATACACTTCTAATGTTGTGAAACTTAGGTTCATACTAAAGACATGAAATCATTATTAGTGCTAATAGCAACAGCTATTAGTGTTGCAAAGCCCTTTCCCACCTTTCATCCCATCAATTACTTGGCCTAACCAGTGATGTCATGTAGCCAGGATGCTCTGGAACGCTGTTCCGGTTGTTCCGTGAAGGGTTGGCTCCACCCACTGCAGTGCGTCCTGGTAGCTACTTCTTGCATTCCGGTTGTTAGCGCAGGTGGATTCCACCACTGGGCCTAACCCCTTATGTACAAAAAAAATCAACTTGCAGAACTTACAAAATCTTCAGTGCAACAGGGTGAACTTAAATAGTTGTTGTTCTTTACAAAAAATCACAGTATTATGCTTCAAGTTAAGATTGTGGGGGAAGAAAAACAAATAGTCATGTTGGAATGTCTCAATTAAAACTCAAAATTCTTAGAGGATGCTGGAGGTTAGCAAAAACAGGATAAGTATTAATAGCACACACTTTTAATGAAGAATTCTACCTTTATTCTAAGGGCCCGATCCTATCCAACATTCCAGTGCCAGTGCAGCTGCTATGCACCCTCAAGGTAAGGTAACAAATGTTCCCCTACCTTGAGGAGGTATCCCTGACTGCACCTCAGTACAGGATGTGGTATACACCCCGTTGGCATGGCAACATCAGCACTGGAAAGTTGCAGAGAATTAGGCTCTCATTCTATTTTTCCCAGTGAATTATTAAAAATATTTATTCAGCTTTTTCATCAAAAGTAGTTCACAAAACAATTTAGATAAACATACAGATATGTGTTCTTTTTGGAGATAATTATACGTGAAAGTTAGCATAATATACAGTTATATTATAGTTAGCATAATATACACTATACAGTTAGCATAATACACTATATATAAAAGAAAGTGTGCTTTATTGATGGTGAGAAAGTAATATCACCTTTAAGCCTCTGTGGAATGTTCCACCAAGATAATTTCCTGCCAGTCTATTTGGAGAATGTCATACTTCTGACCATGCTGTGCTTTGTAAGATTGAGATTTCTAGATGAAACCAAGATTCTAAACATGAATTAAATGGGTTTGCCAGGTCATTGTGAAGCTGAACAATGGAATCAGAGACTTTTCAACCTCAGTTACACCAAAACAGAATCTTTGTGATGGAAGATGGCACAGAATTGCAGGTAAGTAAACAGCTAGAAATTATGAAATTGGGCAAACTCCGGAAGCTAGTGGAGGACAGGGAGGCCTGGCGTGCTGTGGTCCATGGGGTCGCGAAGAGTCGGACACGACTTAGCAACTGAACAACAACAAAACAGCTAGAGCCATATGAATGTTGCTGCTTCCTGATCCTCAGTTAGTCTAAATCATCTCATGATTAGATTAATAAGGAATGATTAGATTAATAAGGCAGATGTAGATTAATACATGTGGACAAATCAGGCAGGACAGTGTGATCTGGAGCACCACCCAATGCTGCCTCAGGTCCACCTCTACTGTCTCACACACAAAAAAGGGTCCCTTACCTTGTTCCTGGCATAGTTTCTTCAAATGCACTTCTTGATTCAAAGCACCTGCAAGAATGAAGGAGCTCCTTGATTTGTGCAATCCCTGTAAATCAAACTGGAAGTCCCGCACTTCTGTATTTGAAGGAACTACGCCAGGAGTAAGATAAGAAGATAGATTATCTGCTTTTCATTCACTTCTAGCAGGCAGAAAGAGGATAGGTGCACATTGGACTTGCTCCTGGTCCAACCCTGCTCCTAATTTACTGTAACTGGAGTCTTTCACAACAAAGCATTTGTTCCATCACTGAGCTACAGGCCCTTGCCATAGATTAGAAAGATGCCCACAAGATTTACAAGAAAGGACATGCACCTCAAGCACATGGTCTTAGAGCCAGATACCATGCAGTGACCACAAGATTTACGAGAAAGAACATGCGCCTCAAACACATGGTCTTAGAGCCAGATACCATGCAGTGACCACAAGATTTACGAGAAAGAACATGCGCCTCAAACACATGGTCTTAGAGCCACAGATACCATGCAGTGACCATGCGACCAAACCAGCCATTGGAAGGGCAGCCCAAGTCATAAGGAAGGAGCCTGCCTCTTTGGGGCTTTCAGATATTACAGATATATTTCCCAAATAATGTATAATTAGGAAGGATACATAATATCCTAATTATATTAGGATACTTCCTAATTATAATACATAATAATGTATTATAAGTAGAAGGAAGACCAGGTACCCATAATTTTTTTCTTTTTGTTTCTCTCGTTTTGCTTGCATGACAGTTATTAGAGATGCCAATGTGGTACAGCTGGATGTAGACTCAGAAGTCAACCATGTGATAGGACCATTAAATCCAAGAGCAATTGACCACCGGGAGCCTGTGTTTGTTGGAGGAGCACCAGGTAAGATGAATCATAATTTTTCAAGTGTTACTATATTTCAAAAAATCAACCTAGCTAAATAATGTTTATTTCATAAAATGAATTGTACTCTTCGTTTTTCTCACTGCATATTTCCAGATTTGGGTTAAAAAGTATTTTTTTATGTTAATTTGTTTCCCTGTACATAAGAGCTGTGACTTTTGAAACAAACAGTGCGTCCTGCAGCTGATCTTGGTGTCTGATAGAGATGTGATGGAGCTAAGTGCTCCCAAGTGAGGCAGAGGACAGCATCTGTCTTCAGGAAATAATCTGCCACATTATAGGGCACCAGAGGCTGCATGGCAGGACGGGAAGCTATGCTAGAGCCTAATAAGGAATGATTCCAGTGGTAGGATTCAGAGGGTTCACCCAGGTTCTATAGAGCCAGTTGTTAAATGGCCGGGCCCCGCCCACTCGCTTACCTCGGCTGGCTTCGGGTTTTTTTGGCTCCGGCTATGACGTCATAGAACCGGTTGTTAATTTATTTGAATCCCACCACTGAATGATTCCACACCCTGCTCTCCCAGTAAAAATAGACAACACCCATAGTCCGTTCCCTTGTATTTGAGTATCAATAGAATTAGTAAGATACATATCTGAATGTTTTTAATCACAAGGTTTGCTAGAACCAAAATAATTCATGAAATCAACTATTTCACACGTTTTGGAAAATGTTTTAATATTCAGTTAAGATTTTAATATCATGTTTTACTATTCCAAATAATTCAAGAATTGCTTTTAGTTCATTGAAAGTTTTTCTAACAGCTATTGATTTCAAAAACCTGATCAACATCAAGGATGGTACATAAGGGGAACTAGATAACATTAAAAACAAATCACACAATTGTCCCCTTTTCTTGCAAAACCATCACTAAGCATTGTTACATATACTGTACTACTTTAAGGTAGCCTTTGAACAACTCAGGGTTATACATAATAAACTTTTTTAACCTCTTTGCAGAATCTCTCCTGACATTCAGCCTGACCACACGCAAATCCTTTACTGGATGCATTCGCAACTTTATGATTGATGAAAGACCAGTCAGTTTCAGCAAGGCAGCTTTGGTCAGTGGTGCTGTGAGCATCAACATATGTCCTGCAGCATGAAAAGCTCATGTATGGCAGAATGCAAGGACCTGGAGATGGAGAAAACCAAACAAAAAGAAGCTGTGCTGTATTCAATTTTCAGTACCAAGGAAATGAAAATATATTGCTGAGTATATGTACCTGATAAAGCCTTTTGCTTATAATCACTAATTTGTTTGCTACCAAGATAAAAAACAGCCAAAAAGGAAGAAAGTAGGGGTGTGACTCCTGGGGTATATAAGAGGCATTTCTAGTGATAACAGCTAGGCAATTCAGACTGTCGGCCAGATCCTGTGCAGAGCTGTGTGGTTAAAGGTTTAGTCACTCCACATAAGATTGCAACTGATGTGTCTGTTGGTAGTGAGTCTAAGTTCACTGCTGTGTACCTTCTGTAGCAGAGGCTCCACCCAGCATGGGACCGTATTTCTCAATCAGTTGTAGTGGCGAGTCACTTGTCAAGACATAGATGCTACAGCTTAAGCATGAATTTCTGCTTCTTCCCACGAAGGTTCATCAGTTTTATCATCCAGGATAGTAAGCACCTCTTGCTAGGTCTAATAGATCACTGAAATGGCCATAGGTTACAAAACTAAAGAGTTAAAACTTTAAAGCAATATTCAAACGTTTTTGACTGGGACCTACTTTTTAGAATGGCACTCATGTTGGGACCCACCGGAAGTGATGGCATTAACCTGGAAGTGATGTCATAGCAGGAAATGACATCATCAAGCAGGAAGTGCTGTCATTGTAACATAATGACACTCCTGAAATGCAAATTGTCATTCTTGGACTGCAGCAATTGTACAACCATAAAACATCCCTGACAGAAAGCAAGATGAGGACAAAATATTATGTAACAGCACTGAACTAAAAACATTTTTTAAAAATTCACTTGAAAATTCAAACTGTAAACACTCACAAAAGGAATATATCAAGAGTAAGATCTGCAGTTTCCAAGATGGCTGCTCCCAGCTTTCTGTGACCCACTAAGTGGGTCCCGACCCACAGGTTGAACACTGCTTTAAAGTATTAAATAGATTTAACAGAAATACTTTGGTATCTAAATTCATTCCACATGCTGACCTCAGTCATCTTGTGGGAGTGAACTACTTGCACTATGAGGATAGCAACCACACACACACACACACACAGGAGACCAATATTCTTCTCCTGTCTTCCTTTGTTTGCTTAATATAAAAGCAACAAATAACTTGCAATTTGCCTCCCCACAACTTTCATGACATTGATGGACTGATAAGTAAAGGGTGGGGTGAGAACTATTTTCAAAGGGGCTGGTAGGGAGGGAATGGTGAGCTCCTAACAGCCCAATCCTATGCTTCCCTCGCCAATGCAGCTGCATCAAAATGGCTCACACTGTATCGGGGAGGGGGGCAGATCTCAGAGTAAACATTTGTTCCCTAACCTGTAAGGTAAGCCTGCATAGCACGGAGAATCTACTTGGACTGCATAAGTGAAATCACTGGCACAGATCCATGTGGACCCAGGCCACAGGATCGGATCCAGGAAGGGGTTTGGATTCAGTGGCTACCACTGCCACTGAACTCACTCTCTTCCTGGATCCTATTCACCTTCCACCCCATCACTACCCCATTCCATCCTCCCCGTCCAACTTACTTGAGTCAGTAGGCTGGTCCTGAACTGTCACCATGTGCAAGGCCTCTGTGGCCACCCCACCAGTGCTCCAGCAGAGCACTGTTTCATGTGCGGCTGGAGGCCCTTTTGCAACTGCCATAACTTACTGCTCATAAGGCACTGGCGAAACATTCTGCCAGCAGAAGTGCCAAACAGGATTGGACTGTTAATCTTCAATCGGCCTGAAAAATTATTTCTTCCCAATTCAAGAATGGTGCAGGGATATTAAGTTATTTCTGAGTTAAGCTGAGATGGGCACTGGAGAGTTCACCCATCCCTACTTGGAAGGCAGAGAAAGAAAAGGCTAAGTGGAAATATGGAAAGTGTGCACACACAACCCTAGTTATCCCTCATATGCTGCTCACACAGTGCCAGAAGGTTAGGCAGGGAAGGGGGAAAACAGGTTGCTACTGAATTCTGTTAGATCCTTCCATACCCAGGCACTGTACCCATCATTTTTATTGAATACATCTGCTAATGTACCTTACAAAATAAACTATGTAATAGACACACCACAAACAATTGTCTTTTGAGTCTCTTTATTTTGTTTCGCTATTCCGCATTCAATTAGGGAAGATGATTATCAAAGGAAAACTGTAGTGCATTTCATCTCATTTTTATTTGTTAAACTTCTTATAATGTTTCCACAGCTGACATGTCTAATTAATTGTTCCTTGTTCTAACTTATAAACAAAGATAGGTTTATTATTTCTGAGCATCTGTTAGTGTTTCATAGAGCTACGTAAACTACATAATTCTGCTCTCAGTAATAGTACTACAGAAATGAGATCTCAACAGCATGGAAAAGAAATGGTAATCATATCTTAAGATAAGGTGGTGAAATTTCATTGAAACTACTGTTTCAATACACAATAATCATTGTCTATTTCAAAATTTCTCAAATCATTTTAAGCTTACCTTAGCACAAGCTACATCCACTGCCTTGAGTTGCATATCAGTGTTGATTTAAAAAATATTTCAGATGCCCATTTTATTGATTGGATGTTCTAGAATAGAATTCTAGAATAGAATAGAACATAGAATCCTATGTTCCAAATACTTATCTCTTTATGCTTCTATAACAAAAGCAGAAACAATACTGGTTGACCTCAGCAGAATAAGTTCTGGTGTAAATGTAACAGAAATGTAAATTTATGTTAATATGCACATAATTTCCTTATAAACCATTTGCAATACATAAGTTATGTCCTGAATTCATACTGTTCAAGCTTATTACATCTTCAGGAACTAGTATCTCCTAAATCCCAAATGAAAATTCAAACTTTCTTATTGAAAGGAAACACCAGGAGGGCAGAAAGGTGATCTGGAGCCATGGCAGTTTTTGTTTTTCCTTCCCAGTTTTTTTTCCAGCAGTACTGGAGGGGAAGGGGGTTGATAACGTCTCGTTCACCAACTCACAGCAAGCCAAAAATGGATCAGCGCACCAGCCAGGATGCCTGGCTAGAAAGGGCAGAAGAGGACTGGGGCTTGTCAGTTTGCCATCCCTTCCAATTTGCCACTCCACGCAACAGTCTTAAGTCGCTTCATGAATAGGCTGGCCTTGCAGGGCACCTCTCACTCCCCTCAACCAAGGAAATCCCTGCCCAGTGGCATAACTAGGGTTGGTGTCACAAAGTGCTGTAATTCATGGTGTCACCCCATGGACAGCGTCTGCCCCCAGAGCTCTGCCTGCCCAGCTACCTCCCACCCTCCCATCAGGTAGACTGGGCCACACAGACAGCGAAGGATGCTCCGCCAACCAGGCAAGTAGACCTGGGCTCTGCCTCAGGAAGTCTAGTAGTCATAAGAAGAGCCCCACTGGATCAGGCCAAAGGTCCATCTAGTCCAGCTTCCTGTATATCACAGTGGCCCACCAGATGCCTCAGGGAGCAAACAAGACGATATTTGCATCTCATTGCCACTCAGCGCCCCGACGTAGCCTACCTCTAAAATAAGGAGTAACCAAGGACAAGGATCCTTGGCTCTTGGATTAAAAGTCCAACTGGGCAGCCAGGTCCACTATGAACTTCTTGGTGTCGCCCCTGATGCTGTTACATGGTACAGTCTACACATACCCTGCATCCCCCAGGGACACCACTGCCCATACCTTTGCCGTGGACCAAATCATACTTTACATGGTAACATACATTGTATATTGCTTACAATAACATATACAATTACCCATTAAACTCTTTTTAACAGAAAAGGCTGTTTCCAGAGGAATCAATAAGCAAGAAAATGTCTTAGCTTTCCCACTCCCATTTTCTTACTGTGTTGGCCTCTATCACAAAATTTCCCCACCTCAGTTCCAAAAGTGTGTTTGCATTTGCAAAGAGAATCGTCCCTTTAGAAGTAGCTTTTCCTGTTTAAAAAGAGTCATCTGTTTAAAAAGAGTCATCTGCATCTTCTGACAGATATTACTGCATGTTGTAAAGCTTTTAGTTGAGAAAGAAAACCAGACACCTTTCCGTTAATAAAACCTTAAATTCTCAAGCTTCTGTAAAATCCACACAGCCATGGTTACAGAGCAGCAAAGAGTTAATGAGTTTTGTCTTTGAAAATTTCATGTACAACAATATTACAAAAGGTCAAGGCTGTCTCTTCCAATCAATTTGTGGAAGCGATCAAGCTTTCCTTCTGCTCCACTATGCATCTTCCCACCTGCACAGGAGTAAAGGTGAAGGTCATCTCCATGCTTCTGCCTCCAGGCCTGAAAACAAGCAGAGAAAAATTTGTAGAGAAGAGAAAGTAGAGAAAAAGTAGAGAAAAACTAGGATGCTTGGCTAAAACACACCTGCATGAGCAAGCTTTTGTTGAATGATGTGAATAGGTAGAGCATAGGGACGAGCCTGCTCTGTAACAGCTCCACAAATACGGAATTCCCTCCCAGAAGAATTAAGAACTACTATACACACTCCCTCACAGCCTTTCGGAGAGGGCTCAAATCATATCTATTTCGTCTGGCCTTTGGATGATAGTTGGCTATCTGCCCTCTATCCCTCTGGTATATTGTCATAGTTTGTTCACTCCTCTGGTCAATTGTTTTCCCACCCTCCAAACGGCCTGATATTGCCAGAGAATTCTTGCTTCTAGCTTCATTCTTGTTCACTCTTGGTGTTCCTGTTAATGTTTAATGTTGTTGTTTTACTGTTGTGATTACATTGTATTTTGTTGTTCTCTGTAAGGCGCCTTGGGCATTTGCTTCGGCATGGGAAAGGCAGGGTATAAATTCTTCAAATAAATAAAGCATGAACTGTTCAAATCCAAACTTAAAGAGCAAAACTATGTGCAATTTCCCTGGGAATTGGAAAGGAGGTATCAAATTTTCAAGAGGATGAGAACTGAGGGGTGAGATGAGATCTAATATGTGATGCTATGTAAAATATTTTTTTAAAATATGCCCATAGTTTTGTAATATCAGCATTACAAAGGACAAGGCCATGCATACATTTCATGGCGCATTCCGTCTTTGTGAGTGTCTGTGAAGTTCAACTGTGTTCAGTGGCACCTCTCCACAGGTGGGCACAGGATTGCAGCCTAGCAGCATAATCCTATACATACAGTGTTTATTTGGGAATAAGTCTCATTGAAGTCAGTTGGGCTTATTCCTGGGCAGCCGCCATGTATATAGGTTTGCGTTGTGCCAGTGCGAAACACAACCCTTTTTCTCCAGTCCAGATCATACCAGCTATTGTTTTGCTTTCAGGCTACTGATAGTTACAAATTATACCGGGCTCCTGCTGGCTCCTTTCTGATCCAAGAGCGACTAGATACGAAAGAGGCGCCTCTACTTTCAGCAGGTTTGTAGAAGCGGGAATGTCGGCAGGTGAGAAGACTGGCGTTTCTGCACCCACAGAAATGCAACCGGGAAGGCAAGGTCGAGAGGCCCCGTCATCCTTTGCATCAGCTCCCCAGCAAAGCGAGGGGTGGAGTGAGGCGAAGACTAAGCGAAGAAAGGAGTGGGCAGGAGGAGGGAGGCAAACAGAGCGCACGCGCCTCCCGGGGAAGAACACGAGCATCTATTCCTCTTAGTGACAATGCTCTGCGGCGCGCGCGTTAACCCTGGAACGTCGCTGTGGAACGAACGCGAGGCGCTTTTTGAGTTGCCCAACTCAGGTGGGCGGGGCTAACGGTCTCGCCCGCGTCTTCACTGTATTATAACTCCATGCGTCTTCAGTACAGGCGGCCGTAGCAACGGGCTCCGCGCGAGGGCGACAATGACGCAGTCTGTGGTAGTGCAGGGTGAGCGCGTTTGAACTCTTTCTCACACACACACACCCCTCGACCCTATGAGGTTCATTAACCTTTTTTGTGTCTCTCATTTCCCTCTCCCTTCCCCCCTCCGGCAGTGGGTCAGTGCGGAAACCAGATCGGCTGCCGCTTCTGGGATCTAGCGTTGCGGGAACACGCCGCCGTCAACAAGGTAACGAGCCCCGCCTTCTTCAGGACCGTTACGCTACCATACAATGCATGCCTACTCAGAAGCAAGCCCCTATTCAGTGGGGCTTACTTCCAGGTAAGCGTGCATAGAAGTGTAGCGCACGCGCAACGGACCACCGGCGGCCGTTATTCTTGCACGCGCACGTTGCGTGCGCCCCGCCCACCACCGCGTCTTGCAGTGCAACCGCTGCACTGATAGGATTCTCGGGAAGTGGTGTGTTTGCGCGCGTATAATGTCGCGTTTGGCGCATGCGTCAAATAGCCATTCCCCGCCCTTCCGCGCTAGATGAAAAAGCTGCTTTGTTTAAGTCACGCATCCCTCTCTTGTATTTGAGAGTGAATAACTGCCACTCCCTTGCTCTTTAACATGCGGAAATGGAATGAGGCTACTCTGGCATCTTTTACGCTGCCTTTTATTTCCGTACACGTTTTTTAAAATTGTACACACACAAAAGCTGCGAAAAGTAGGGTGCAGCTCTGAAGGGGCACAGAGAATTTCCCTCGCACATGTCGGGTTAGGGAGTTTGGTACCATCATTCCTGCAATTCCCTTTCTCGACCACTGTGAGGCATTGGAGGCTTTCCATTCCTACAGGCCATGAGGCTTTTGATGCTGCCTGTAGTAGGATGTCTAATGAATGCCCTTATTGTTACTACTCGGGTAACATGCCTAATGACCTAGCGCTTCCAGGAACTTTTGCAAAGGATTAGCTGCCTTTATGTGAGACTTTTATTGAAATCCTCCCTAACCAGTTCGTTTAAAGTCCTTGGGTTGGTTTGCTGTCTTTAGTTTACTTCTAAATGACATTTGCTTCTAAATGCTTGGTTGGTTTAAAAGATTTATATCTCAACCTTCCCCCCCTCCCCCCCCCAAAAAAAAAATAATCAGGAGACTTACAACCACAAACTAATCTACAGTACCAGGAAAATAAAGCACAATAAAAGCAGCATTGAAACACAGTAATAATAGAATGCAAAAGCAGCAATAAACAACATTATTAATGTCCATAAAACATAACAGCAGAGCAAATCACTAACCAGAAAAAAAGAGCAGAAAAAGCAACTAAGGGGAGAACACTAATATAACCAGAATAATAAAGTTTTTAACCCCCGCCAGAAGGCCAATAGGGAGAGCAGATATCTCAATTGGATTGGGACAGAGTTGCATAGTGTTGGCACTGCCACAGACAAGGCCCTTCTCAACACCACTCTACTCAGCCATACACCGCACCTGGAGGAGCTGCTCCCATTAGAATGAGCCTTCATTTGGAAGAAGGTGTAAACCATAAAGGTCAAAACCAGCCCCTTGAATTGTGCCAGTAAACAAACTGGCAGTCAGTGCAGCTCCAGGAGCAGCAATCTGACGGAGTCAAATTGCCAAACTTCTGAGACCACATGGGCTGCTACATGGTGCTAACTGCAGTTTGGTAGCCTCATATATAGCATGTTACAGAAATAGTCTTGATATTGTCATGTTCTGACTGTGATCAGGTCTGACTGATTTAAGTGCAGACACCAGCTTTACCTGTCAAAGGCCCACTTGGCTACTGCCATCACGTGGTGATCCAGGAGAACAAATAACCCAGAAGTACCTCTCCTGCCCCCCCAAAAACCCTACAAACATGATCCTGCCCATTCAGGTTAACAGTCCAACACCTATAGTTCTCTGAAGCAAGAGGACATACTGATCAGTCAGGCCTAGATTGAATTTCAGCTTGTTAACCCGCATTCTGTCCCTAACCACCTCCAGGCAGTGCTCCAAGATTTCAACACTCTACAGATTTAGATGACAGAGAGATGGCATCAAACCCCCAAACTTACAATGATGTCTCTCAGTGATTTCAGTATGCGGAACAAAATGGAGCACATGTAGGGTACATGTCAAAGGTGCCAAACAGGTGCCCGCAGCAACACTTTCTGAGATCTGTATGCCAAAAAGGACCAGAGCCACTGCAAGGCAGTGCCTCCAAATGCCAACCAATCCAGAAGGACACCATGGTTGATGACACTGAAATGCTGCTAAGAAGTCCAGCAAGGACACACTCCCCTGACTGTTCCCCAGCACAGACCATCTGCAACAATGACCAGTGCTGCTCTCTTCCCAAAGACTAGTTGAAGCCATATTGAAGGGGTTCAGTAATTTGCTTCATCCTGCTGGAGCTATTTAGCTCTTTTGCTGCTATGAAATAAGATTTATGACCTGAAGTTTTCTTGTGGTTTTTTACTTGAATGCAACAGCATTCCATGACAGCTTGTAACTGAGGAAAGAAGATCATATGCAGTATCGTCATCAGTAGTTATGGCACTATTTGAAACTGGGAGGCTAGTAATGATGAAGGACTTAGTCACCCCTATACTAATTACAAACCAAGTTCAAACTCTCCTAAAGTTCAGATCTAGTCTTTAATAAGCTCACCTTGCTACCATTGTGCTATGAAATTCTAGCCCCATTTAAGGTCTTTGGTGCTAGGTGGGTGTTTGAAATAAGTAATTTTAAAGTATGTATGCTATATGTCTTTACACAAATAATTCCGAAAGTTTTACATTTCGGTTTTTGCTTACACAAGATTTTTTTTTTAGAAAGGAATTTATGATGAAGCATTAAGCAGTTTCTTTAGAAATGTGGACACTAGGTAAGTTTTTCCCTTAATGAGCCATTAAAAGTTTCATGAAAATTCCTCTGTTTTTAAAACGATGTGAAATACATATAGGGAGATTCTACTGTACCTCCATTTGCTTTAATACTAGCTTGTTGTATCTTATGCTCTAGGTGAGCATTTCTCAACTGTGAGTTACAAACCACATGTGGATCAGGTCCCAAATTTTGATTTGAGAACCACTGCTCTAGGTCACAACATGGTCCTGAAATGTTCCAGCATTAGCTATGCAGACTTTTTGTTCAGTAAAATTCCTATTTACTGTCTTTCCCGTATCTCTCTGTTCCTTAGTATTCTATAAATGGTAGGGTGTCAGTGGGACAGTGTCTGTGATGGTGCCAGTCAACATGTTGCAGTAATGGTTCCAAATATAGCTCTGTTTAGATTGTGGAGGCTACACATAATTAGGGGAGGCAAGATAGCACTGGCAAACTCCTGCCCCTGACACCAGCATGATCAGTAGGCCCACTCCCTGGGGAGAACATTTTCTAAAAACAATACCAGCATTCCAAGTCACACAGATATTCCTTCAAATAACAGAGCTACAGAGCAGGCTGGTGTGGGACAGATTTTGACAGGACCCTCCTGCTGTCTCCAGCCATGTATTACTCCAGTGTGTGGAGGCAAAACCTGGATAGGACTCTTGCTATCCTGGCCCCATCACTAATTGCTTGAAGGAACTGAATAAAAAACTTTGCCTGTCAAGGGAGTACTTGGTATCAGTTAATCATGCATGTTCATTTTTGTTATCGATTGTATGGATGTTTCTTGGTCTGGTATTAATTTGCTGGTCTAATTTTTTTTGTCACTGCTTTTTATTTTTATTTACTGTATGATGTTTTAAGCTTTATTTTAATTTGTTGTGATTTATCCAGAGAAAAGTACTGTAAATATTTTAAAAATAAGTAAACTAGAGTGTGTTTGGAGTCGCTTAAGTGTTTGGCCTGTGGTAATTAAGCCGTACTACTTTATGTTCATCATTCTGAGATAATTATTGATAAAGGATTATCTAGTCCTGATTCCTGGGATTGTGCTTAGTGTTGCTGTTCTTCTGTCCTGAGAGCATGGTTCTCTTTCTGTCCTGACTTTAGGGCCTTGCATAGTTCAGCTACCTTGCTGCATTATAATTGAATGTCTTGGAAATTGCACTATATGGTGATGCAATACCATAGCTTGTCACTTTATGCTGGAGTAAACCCTTGCACTGAGTTTTGTCTTCTTTTTACATTCATTAGAAATGGCAAGATAAATCTGTTAGCACTTCACGTTTGCCATTTGCTTTAACAAAATCACAGAATATCTGTTTGGCATGCCAGCTTTTTTAGCAGTCTTACAGCCCAATCTTAGGCTGCCCAGGAGCATAGGAGCATAGTAGCAAAATTGTTCCTGCTGCATCCTACGAGAGCTACAGCAGCTGCCAGGGGAAAGGAGACATTCATCCCTTTCCCCCGAGGAACACCATGGGCCCTGCAATTGGTCTCATTGAGTCTCCACCAGCTATTTTGCCAGAGGAGACTTTCCAGATGGTGAAGACCAGAAGAGATTGTGAAGAGCTCCAGAAGGATCTCTCCATGTTGGGGGAATGGGCGGCAAAATGACAGATGCGTTTCAACGTAGACAAGTGTAAAGTGATGCACATTGGGGCCAAAAACCAAAACTTCACCTATAGGCTTATGGGTTCTGAGCTGTCTGTGACAGCTCAAGAGAGAGATCTTGGGGTGCTGGTGGACAATTCAATGAAGGTATCAACCCAGTATGTGGCAGCAATTAAGAAGGCCAATTCCATGCTTGGGGTAATTAAAAAAGGGGTTGAGAATAAAACAGCCAATATTATCATGCCATTGTACAAATCAATGGTAAGGCCGCACCTGGAATATTGTGTACAGTTCTGGTCGCTGCACCTCAAAAAGGACATAGTGGAGCTGGAAAAGGTGCAGAAGAGAGCGACAAAAATGATTACGGGGCTGGGGCACCTCCCTTATGAAGAAAGACTGCAACGTTTGGGGCTCTTCAGCCTAGAAAAAAGGCGCCTGAGGGGGAACATGATTGAGACATACAAAATAATGCATGGAAGGGATAGAGTCGATAGAGGGATGTTCTTTTCCCTCTTTCAAAACACCAGAACCAGGGGGCATCCGCTAAAACAGGGTTGGGAGAGTTAAAACAGATAAAAGGAAGTACTTTTTTACCCAGCGGGTAGTTAGTCTGTGGAACTCTTTGCCACAGGAGGTGGTGATGGCATCTGGTCTAGATGCCTTTAAGAGGGGTTTGGATGGATTTCTGGAAGAAAAGTCCATCGTGGGCTATAGGCCATGATGGATTGTGCAACCTCCCTACATTAGTAGTAGGCTACTTCAGAGTACCGGGTGCAAGGGAGTGGCAACAAGATGCAAGCGTCTTGTGTCTCGTGCCTCCCTGGGGCACCTGGTGGGCCGCTGTGAGATACAGGAAGCTGGACTAGATGGGCCTTTGGCCTGATCCAGCAGGGCTGTTCTTATGTTCTTAAGCAGCCCCTTGTTGGGCTGCCAGCTCACTGCGGTAGTTGAAGATCTGGCAGTGGAAGCCACCACCAGCCCCACCCCCAGGCTTTCCCCAGTTCTGCTCCCACCCAGTTCTGCCGCCTCCCTGACGGGCCTTGCCAACATTGCTGGAGCACTATACAGCCATACTGCTCACACTAGGGTGCAGTGCGGACAATTCCTTCTATCGGGTGGCATAAATGTGCTTTATTGCATGTTTATAACACCCAGAGCCAGTAGTGTACATGTACCACTGACAATAAAGCCAACAGGATTGGGCCCTTAGTCCTGCACCAACATGATAGCAGAAATTTACCAGGAGATGTTTTCCCATTGCTTTATCTCAATGCCAAGAAAACTTCCACTGACTAAAAAGTGTGGTTAAAAAAAGGTAAAGTTTTCCCCACGACCGAATGGTCTAGTCGTGACCAACTGTAGGGGGTGGTGCTCATCTCCATTTCTAAGCTGAAGAGCCTACGTTTGTCCAAGGACAAGTTTCAGTGGTCATGTGTTCGAACTGCTAGGTTGGTAGGAGCTGGGACAAGCAGCGGGAGCTCACTCTGTTGTATGGTCTTGAACTGCCAACCTTCTGGTCAGCAGCTCAGTGATTTAACCCACAGCGCCACCACGTAGGCTACTATAAAATGAATATGAACTGGGACACTTACAAAATTGGCAGTCTTTATGTTTGTCCTTGTTACTCTTCTTTTTTTGAAATATAATAGAATGTTAAACCTTGATGGAAAGGGAAAATAATTATAATAAATTCTGACATTTTAGATAAGGTCTTTCTCTAGGCTTTTATTTATTACTTTGCCTTTTAATTTTTACAGAACAGATGGTGATGGTGCTGACATTTGTAAAGGAAAAATCTGTTCCTTAAAAGCACGTGTAAGGAAAAAATCTTTTAATTATGTCAATTCTCATACTTTGCATGCCTAAGAAATACCAAGTAAGCTTTTGCATTTTATTATAAAACATATTTAGCATGATTCTCCCATTGAAAACGATATTCACAGAAATTGAATAGGGAGTTGATGTACAATTCAGCATGCTTACTTATATACTATCTATTAATATTTAAGAACATAATTGACTGCCTGTCTGAATGAAATACAGTACACATTTGCAGAGCATAATTCTATATTGCAAACTCAAATATGACAGCTCTTCTTCTGGTTTTCAAATGCCTGAGTGAAAGGGGGAGAGAAAATGCAAAATACAGAGCAAAGCAATATTTCTAGTGAATGTTAAAAAGAAATTGGAATTAAAGTTGATGTCCACATTCAGTATGACATACTACATTCACAGAACAGTGAGCCACCTCCTGGTGAACCACCTTGTTGCCACTGGGTCTTCTCAAATCCACTCTAGCTATTTTTCTGGCATTCCAACTACTCAGGGCGCGATCCAGTGCTTTGCTGGAGCAGACAGGCCTGCGCTGCAGCCAATGCAGTGTTCAGAGACTGGAGCCTCCCTGGCGCAAGGGCATGTTCATGCTAGCCTCCCCAATGTGCTCCTTAGATCTGCGCCCACAAAATCGTGGGCACAGATAGAGGGAGACGGTGCGGCCCGAATTGGGGCCTGGGGAAGTGGCCTAGGATGCGACCTGATGGCCTCTCCCCAGGCCAGCATGCCTTCCTGCCAGCCCACCCTCCCACCCAGAGCCGCCCGCGCTCCCAGACCGGCACTAGATCTAGCGCTGGTCTGGGAGTCATAGCGCTGATGCAATGATATAGCGTCAGCGCTGCGCAATCCCTTGGATTGCACTACCCATGAAATACAGCAGTAGTTCTCAAACTTCTTAGCACCAACACCCACTTTTTAAAACGACACTTTATTAGGTCCCATGTAGATTTACCAGACTTTATAAAAAAGAGATCTAGAAAGAAATATTTTATTATTTATAAGTAATAATAACCAGAAAAAGACCATCAGACATTTTTCTCCCTATATTTACACATGCTTGCAAACTGCAGGATCTCAGCTCCTTTCAGGACATTTAGCAGCTATCTTGCAAACTGCAGGAGCTGAGCTCTTTTCAGAGTAATCAGCAGCTATGGTATTTGATTTTTTAATAGCCATAGGGCTCGAGGCAATTATCTGTTCTTTCCATCATCCTTTGGCAAACCACCAAAAATCAGGTTGTGACCCACCAGTGGGTCTCCACCCACAGTTTGGGAACCATAGAATAGAGTACATTATTAAGAATATTTTATTTAGTCCAGACTCTTCATGAATGAGTTTGCATTGTGAATGAAGTACACTTCTCCCCCCCCCCAAAAAAGCTCCATATATAGTCATTTTTTTGAAGTGGATGAGCGTGTGTGAATTAAAGCTAAGAAAGCACTTTATTTCATTTTAATTCATGTTGAGTAAGCCAATATGTTTGTGTTGAGAAACATTGCACAACTATTTCTCTTCCCCCCAGGCCCTGCTCATTGACATGGAAGAGGGTGTAGTGAATGAAATATTGCAGGGGCCATTCAGAGATGTCTTTGATAGCAAGCAGCTGATCACAGATGTTTCTGGGTCAGGAAACAACTGGTGAGAATAAATTTTTTCATAAAATCTTCATTCAGAAATGTAAACCAATTAGATGTTGAAAGCAAACCGTATGCTTCTGTCTTTTGTAGTTTTTCTAGCCTCTGGAATAAATGAGTACATTATGCTTAACTTTCAGTTATTGAGAAAAACTTCAAAAACATAAACTAATCCTCCTGCCACAATTTTATATGTTTCTTTCCCTCTTATTTTTCAATTTTGTATACTTTCATGAGCATATGTATTCTGTTACTACAGACATTCATCTGCTTTTGGTGCTGCTGCTTTTCTTGAAATGGTAATGTAATTAGAGGTATGAACAGCTGACCAAAGAAAACAAGAACACATGCACCTTCAAGCCCAAAGAAGCCCAACTTTATAACAATGCCTTAGAGTAGGACCATAACAAAAAGGGAGAAATTTTGAATAAAGTCGTTCAAACATAGTGGCATCAAACAGAGCCGGAGCAGGTTCTGATTGCACCTGGAGCGGGGCAGTGACAAAAGACGTCCTCTGAGCAGCCTTGCCAAGCCCCCTGCTTCTGGAATCACTCCATTTCAGATTGTAACAGAAGCAAGGGTGGGTGTGAGGGCCCAGCTCCATGCCACTTTCTTCTGCAGCGCACCCAGCTCCTCAGGTGCTCATGGCAGGCGCTACACTGCACCCTATGGGCTCAACGCCTCTGGTAGCTATCAGCTTTTGAATAATTCCTACCATCATAAAAAGTGTCAGCAAAATTCCTGAAGGAAAATACACAACATTGGAATTAATTTCATAATAGTAAAATATGGAATTCATTATTGGTTCACTGATTCTGAAAGGGATCAGTGATTCTTGAAACGATTCAGCCGTGCCATCTTCCTCTCTCAAGCATGTATGTACCAGGAAACAAAATTTTTGTACACAGGCCCTGTGCATATTTAAAAAAAAAAAAGTGCTGTTGGAAAATTTGCAATTTCTGCTACACTGAAATGTAACACATTGTTATGCATCTGTGCAGTGAATGGTTTTAATTTAAAAGTAGCATCCAGGACTTGGACAAAAAATAATCTAGGCATTAGTTGAGGTAAGCAGATTCCTCAAAAGGACATTGTCTAAGCATATTGTAAAGAACAGTGTGGTCAGTCGCAATCTGTCGTAACCTATAATTTTGTTTTGATTTTCAGAGTTGAGCAGCGAATTGTATGCTTAAAAAAATTATATGCCTTTGCCAATTCTCACAAAACCATACCACCTAAGCTGCTTTTTAAATTCCCCTGATTCTAAAAAGCAAGTTATTTCAGGAATGAAAGGGGGAAAAATTCCATTCTAGGCATAGTGGTGCATGATGCTTTTGCAACCATTGTAAATAGCCTCAGGTTATCAGAATTGAAAAAGAGGGATGACATGCTGAAGATCTTCTGTTTTTCAGGGCTGTTGGTCACAAAGTGTATGGATGTCAGTACCGCGAAAGTATAATTGAAAAACTAAGAAAGACTGCTGAGCACTGTGACTGTTTGCAGTGTTTTTTTGTCATTCACTCTATGGGAGGGGGTAGGTATTACAGCTGCCAGACTGAAGTAATTGTGAGAAATAAGAAAAGTAAACTTAACTGATCTTGATTGTAATAATCTAATCACATTAACCTATTTAGAATATAAGTTTTTTTTAAATAAACTGAAAAGCCACTCTGAACTTTTTAATCATTTCAAAAAGAATGCCTTGTCTTGTAACAGTGTCACTGTTTGTATTTATTCAGTTCAAGCGCAGCAGCTAAAATAGGCAGAGGAAAAACTGTCTTAAAAGCTGGGGTTCTCTTTCAGTGTGCTGACTGATGCCATGTTAAATTGTGTTCCCTACTTCCAGGGTGGTTCACGAACATAGGGCTGCCTTCCCTCTTGCTTTTTTCACCACTGTTTGAAAATCCACAGAGAAGAGGGAGAAATCCAGTAATGGCAAAAATTGCAACAGATAAGACAGTATCCCAATTAAAGCATCATGCAAAATTATGACTTACAGCCCAATCCTATTCAGCACTGGTGCGGTGGGGCCATCAGGCCCATCCTATGTCTAGAACTGCATTTGGGTACATGGGAGGTCTCCTTAGCTAAGGAAAATTTCTTACCCATGTTGCAACCCAGCCTTCTCAGTGGGACTACTTGAGTAGCCCCATGTAACACTGATGGGCCCAGGGTAGGGGTTAGGATGCAGTGGAGGCCTACTCCGCTGTCCCTGCTCCCTTTCTTGGCCCGATTTGACCTCGTTCTCCCCAGAAACTTCCCTCTGTTACACCCTCCCACTACCCTTTTGATCGCCCTCCAATGCCTGGCGCAAACGTTACCTTCGCAGGCAGCTGTTGAGTGGAATGCAGTGCCTGCAAATGGCACAGGCCTTCCGGCTGAAGCAGCTTATTCACTGAGTGAAAAAGCACTTTATAGCACATTTATAACACCCAGCACTGCAGCCGCAGCACCAATGCTCACAGCCCATAGGATTGGGCTTTTAGTGTGATAATCAGGCCTCAGGTTTACATATGAGTGCACCTACCGCCCCTTTGTGCATGAAGGGAGGAAATTTGCAACTTCCAGTCATTGTTTAGAACAAGCCAGGATATGTTATAATTTCCAACCCAGCAAATCCTAGGTTGTTCACAGTTTGTTAACTGGCAGCATATGAAATTTGGATTCTGTTGGTGGGAGGCGGGGGGGAGGCGGCAAAAGTGCAAGACTGAGCTTCGCAATTATCACCTGAAATCATGGTTTCTTGTGACTTCTGAAATGGGCCAGAGTCAAGGCAGACTCTTTCTTAGAAAAAAAACAGTTTTGATCTGATAAGAGATTTGAATACACTATTCCAACAGAAATCTGTATTGGACAGCTCCTAGTATGAACACTAAGTGATGACCAAAGTGGCAAGGAAAGGAGACACAACTGATAAACGTTCATGTATTGTTCTTGCTCATAGGGACAGGATCAGGTCTTGGGACGTTTATACTACAGATACTTGAGGATGAATTTCCAGAAGTATATAGATTTGTTACTTCAATTTATCCATCTGGTGAGGATGATGTCATTACATCTCCTTATAACAGTGTATTGGCTATGAAGGAACTCAGTGATCATGCAGACTGTGTACTACCAATTGAAAATGAAGTAAGACTCTAATAACAAAACTATAATGTTATGTATATATTACATAGGAAGGTATAAATTTGTGTATCTTTACACTTTTTACAACAAGACTGCATGATACCTAATGCATAGTACTCTCATTGTGAAGATGTTCTGGATCAGTAACAGTTAACTGACTGTTAAGTGGGTAGAAAAGGGATTTGTGCACCTTTTTATAAAACATAATCTTGAAGCAAAAGAAGTGCATTACTATTAAGAATGTGAAAAATCATTTTTGTCCATATTCTACATTGTTTGAGGCCCAGATATCCAGATGATAGGATGTTATATTTATACTAGTCTGTCATGTACTGATAGTATATCTCATCCCCATATAAAGGAGTGTGGGGAACCTATTATTCAAATGAGAGAAGTCTACTTATGAGCTGAAAAAGGAAAGAACCTTCACAGATCTAAGATTAGGAAAAGAAGCAAAGAAGTACATGAGAACCACACAAAATGGCAAGGCATTGTGGGGGTGGTGCTTGTTAGCGTTCTTCATGAAAAAGCTAGGTGTGCAGCCAACTGATACAAAGATAAAGAAACACAGGAAGTTTACAATATACACACACATACTTAGACAGTTCGCAAAATATCACATGATTGGGAGGGAGAGTTGTTGCTCATGACATTAATGATGTCAAGAGCTTTATGCAATAGATGTCAGTGGTGTTTGTGCCATCTTCTACAATGAAGAAAATTTTGATTCCTCAGCAATACCTGACTGCCATTTAAGTGCTTGGAAAATACCATTTTCTTACAACATTTCTCTGCTTTCAAGTGAGCCTGAGGATGTGGACAGGATTCTCTGGAGTGTGAGACCTGCTGCTTGCCCGCTCGACCCTTGCCCGGCATGGCTAATTAGAGCTGCCCGGGGAGGGCTGGCCGAGTGGACAGGGAGGGTGGTGAATTCATCTCTGAGGGAGGGGGTGCTCCCGCCTGCTTTGAAGCAGGCGATGGTTCGCCCCCTCCTGAAGAAGCCCTCCCTGGATCCCACAAATTTAAACAACTTTCGGCCAGTCTCCAATATCCCATTTCTGGGTAAGGTGATTGAGCGGGTGGTGGCGTCCCAGCTTCAGAGGGTTCTGGAGGAAACGGATTATCTGGACCCATTCCAATCTGGCTTCAGGCCGGGGTTCGGGACGGAGACTGCCTTGGTCGCCTTGGTGGATGACCTGCGCCGGGGGATGGACGGGGGAAGTGCGACCCTGTTAGTCCTACTGGACCTCTCGGCGGCTTTCGACACCATCGACCATGGTGTCCTTCTGGGTCGGCTGGCCGGGTTGGGGCTTGGAGGCACTGTTTTGAAGTGGTTCCGCTCCTTCCTGGCTGACAGATCCCAGAAGGTGGTGCTGGGGGAGGCTTGTTCGGCACCCCGACCTCTCAGGTTTGGGGTGCCACAAGGTTCCATCTTATCCCCCATGCTGTTTAACATCTACATGAAACCGCTGGGAGAGGTCATCCAGGGGTTTGGAGTGGGGTGCCATCAATATGCTGATGACACCCAACTTTATCTCTCCTTTCCCCCTGATTCTGAGGAGGCGGTTGAGGTCCTGGATCGCTGTCTGGAGGCAGTTGGGGGCTGGATGCGGGCGAACAAGCTGAAATTAAATCCGGATAAGACAGAGGTGCTTTTGGTTCGGAAATCCACGGCTCGGGTATTGGACTATCGTCCTGCTCTGAATGGGGTCGCACTTCCTCTGAAGGAGCAGGTTCGCAGCTTGGGGGTTCTCCTGGATTCACAGCTACACCTCGAGTCCCAGGTGGCGGCTGTGGCCAGGGGAGCCTTTGCTCAGCTTCGGCTGATCCGCCAGCTGCGGCCGTACCTGAGCTGTGCGGACCTGGCCACTGTGACCCATGCCCTAGTGACATCTAGATTAGATTATTGCAATGCGCTCTACGTGGGGCTGCCTTTGAAGACGGTCCGGAAATTACAACTAGTACAGAACGCGGCGGCTCGGGTGGTTGCTGGAGCACGTCGGTTTGACTCTGTCGAGCCGCTGCTTCGGCGACTACACTGGCTGCCGGTTCTGTTCCGGGCCCAATTCAAAGTGCTAGTTTTGACTTTTAAAGCCCTTTACGGCTCGGGTCCGGGGTATTTGAGGGACCGCCTTCTTCCATATAATCCAACCCGTACTCTTAGATCATCTGGGGGGGCCCTCCTGACTGTGCCGCCACCAGGAGAAGTGAGAGGGGTGGCGGCCAGGAAGAGGGCCTTTTCGGTGGTGGCCCCCCAACTCTGGAACACCCTCCCCTTAGAATTGAGAACTGCTCCCTCTTTGTTTATATTTCGGCGGGGGCTGAAGACCTTTTTATTCCAAAAAGCTTTTAATTGTTGACAGGCTGGCTGGTTATTATAACCCACAGGGCTTGTTGTTTTTATATTGTTTTAAATTTGTTTTTTAATTGTGTTCTTAATTGTTGATTGTATTGTTTAATTCTGTTTTAATTGTTTTTAATTGTGAATTGTTATATTGTTTTTATATCTATATTGTAATGCCGCCTTGGGTGCCTTCGGGCACAATAAGGCGGGGTACAAATCTAATAATAAATAAATAAATAAATAAATAAAGTGTCCCAGAAGAAATTAGTAGCAATGTTCGCATTAAAATAATAACTAGTTGTAGTTTTTGCGCCTAGTTTCATCAATTCTTAAATTTACTTGAAACCACTTAGAAAAGTATTAAATAGTCTAATGTTGCACACTGGATTTCTTATGAGCCTTTTCACTTCTCCTTTTTCCTTCTCAAGTCTTTATTTGATATAGTTAGCAAAATTAATCAAATGACCAATTATGGAAAGCTAGGATCGACTATAAAGCCAACCAGCTTGGTAACTTCAAGTGCAGGTGGAATTAAAAATACTCAGGAGCGACCTTTCGATGCAATGAACAATATTGTGGCTAACTTACTGTTGAATTTGACAAGGTGAGTGTCTGAGTCACTTTAAAAATGATCAGTTTTGTATGTTTTTGAGAATATGACACTACTTACTATATTATATGCAAAACATAACTTCAGTGAAAGTCACTTTGTATAGACTTTATTTCTACATGTTTAACCATCTTTTAAATAACTTACGGCCCAATCCTCCAGGGCTGTAAGTTCATCTCAGGCACATGGCACTGGCAATGGCTGTCAGAAAAGTGCCATAATCTATTTCATGACAGCCAGGAGGGGAGACACGCTGGTGTGGAGGCCTGCACAGGTGGGCGCTGGGCCTTCATTGATGTTGGAGAGACCCCAGGAGCCAATGGCGTTGCCGCTGAGCAGCGCAGAGGCATTCCATGGTGGGGGAAGGCGGGGAGATGGCAAAACAAGGCATGGAAAAGGGCAGGATGGGTGGGTGGGGCCAAACCTTTGAATTTAAGGAGAGTGGAATTCCCAAATGTACATTTCTTCCGACACATTTTATAGGAATGTGTGATACTTTTATACCTTTTGTGCTTTCATACCCAATCTCACCAACATCTACCTCTGGTTCACACTTGGCCTTAGCCAGAAAACAGAGACTTTTATTTAGACTTTTATTTTAAAATAGGGAGTTTTGTAAAATACTTAGTTTCAGTCAGATACTTAAAATACTTAAAATGACAGATATAGTCAGTTATGACTGGGCATTTCAGTCAGATACTTAAGAAGTTACAATAATTCCATGCAGTATACTCCCGCTGTCGCCAGAGGGATGCATTTGCATAGAGAACTAAGGCTAATTAGAAGGCTAATTAAGGTATTAAAAGCAAGAAATGTATGGATTCTGGAAGCCATTTCAATTCAACTATGGAATTCCCTTCCCCAGGAATGCCCCCTTTTGGAGGCGTTTTGGGGAGGTCTTGAGGTACTTTTGTTTAGAGTGCCTTTTGACTGTGGATGCTGACTGACTGTATTCTCTAATACTATTAAATCCATTAAATAAATAAACTTCCATTATAACTCTATATTTTGGAAGCAATTTTCATTGTGAAGGTAGCAACATTTTCAGCCACCACAATCAAAGAATAGCCTGTAGTGCATATTTAATCTGGATCATACAAGACATTGTCATTATCCGCATGTACCTAGGGATGTGTCTAGTTGCATTAAACCCTAAGAATGACATGCACAAGCAGAAAGTTCTATCATGCAAAACAGAGAGAGTAGTGATTTTCTGCTACCCCTGGAAATCTCCTAAGGGTTGTGGGACCCTTGGTTGCAGATTTTCAGGGATCTTGGGGCTACAGAAAGAAGGGGAGATTGGCAAAGTTCACCTCTTTCCACATATTTGCCTGATGGAATTTGTTCCACATGTACAAATCAGTCTTAGGATCTAGTCCAATTGGCACACATTGTCAAATGCTTGAATCCTCCTTTTTATGTTTTCTGTTCAGCAGAACTGGCTTCCAGTAGACTGGTTGTCTTGCCTCTCATATATGTTCTTGCTCCCATTTACGTTGATACTGCTTTTTTATAAATGAAATTCTAAAAAGACATTTGGTAAACATGGGAAGTATATCTGGTGTTGGAAAAATGTTGACACAACAGCTGCAGTATCATTGGGTGTATGAGTAAAGCAACAGAAGTTAACCACACTCTGCTTCTAACAAAGTTTTTCTGCAGCTCCTAAGTAGCACAAAAAATGCTCTTGTAGCTGTGAGATTGTATTCCTCTTTTTTGCATAGAAGTGTCTCCTTTGCTGAAGTTGGGAAAGGTTGCTTTTTTGCTGTAAGCTATGAGTTTTCACAAGGGTTACTAATTTTTCACAACACAACTCTTCACAGGAGTGTTTGCAATGAACTGCAATTAAACAAATTGTCTTGTGGCAACATGTTTAGACAAACATGTTTATATCTCTTAACTTCACCTGTTTAACTTTCAGCTCTGCTAGGTTTGAGGGATCTCTTAATATGGATCTTAATGAAATCAGCATGAATTTGGTCCCCTTTCCTCGACTTCATTACCTAGTTTCCAGCTTGACTCCTCTGTACACGTTGGCTGATGTTAATGTTCCTTCTCGGAGGTAGGCAATTCGTTTGATGCGTGAATGGCAGCTGCTCATACAAAGGTGATATTGATTGCTTAGTCACAGCCATTAAAAAAAAGAATTGACTGATAAACCAGTCCTATCCCCTGTCAGTCCATAGGATGCAGCTGTGCCAATGGAGCACATGCTGCATGATGTGGGGGGAAGGCAACTACCGGGCCAGTGAGAAGTAAAAATATATGTCCAGGGCAGTTGAGGCATTGCCACCGCCCCAATTGAGTCTCTGCTTGTGGACCCTGGCATCGGAGCTCTGGCCGCTCTTTGCGGCTTAAAGTTGGCTTCAGTGGGTCAGGCTCAGGGGCAGGAGGTTGCTCCACCTTGGCCCTGCTCCCCGGCGGGTCGTCAATGTAAGGACTAGCTAAGAGTCCTCAGTAGCCAAGCACCCAGACCCATCTGCCCTCATCCTGGGTCGACCCATGTTTTAAAGGGGGTGTCTCCGCCTTCTCCCTTCCTCCGCCCCAGCCCTCCACTTGTATGCCAAGAGGGGCGGCCAACCGGGTGGCTTGGGGCTGCCTGTTGATACCGTCCACCTGACTGGCAGGGCTGGCAGCCAACCACTGGGCCCTAGGGCTGTTGCTTCGTGCTGTACCGGCACCCCATAGCTCCAGCACACCCACAGTGGGTTGCAGACACACACCCAAGGCCGTCACAGGCACCGTGTCATCAGGCGCGATGTCAGTGGGTACCTGCGATGCAGCAGCAGGACGACCGCTCCCGCAGCAAGCGCCAGGACATTCAGCCTGGGTCACTCGCTGCTGGGGGGCCACCGCCGATGCGCCACAAGACCCCATCCCTTCATCCCCCCCCTTGTCTCCAGGTAAGTCGGGCACCCAACAATATATTTTACTTATCTCTCTGTAGACCACCTGGTCACCTATGAATTTCCTTGATCCGACACCAGGCATTTTGCTGGTTTAAGACCAAGAGAGGAAGAGAATGGGTCCTGGCAAGGATAAGATTCAGCATGTACGACTGCTGCCCATATCCACTCCCTCCTGCCCCACAAACCTACCATGACCTGACTCTGCTGGCACCTTACCTGCTCTGGTGCATCTTGGGTGGGACGTTGGGCAGGTGTCCAGAGCCTGTAGCCATTTGAAAGGAGCTGCTGCAGGATATCTGATGTCGGCACACCTTTTATGCAGTTGTAAATGGACTTCTAGCAGCAGATCACACAGTCAATTGCCATAAATGGGGGTAGGATTGGACCATGAATCCTATTAAAGCATCAGAATAGTTTTCAAATTGTTGAAATATTGTTCTACTTTACTTTGAGATGTTACTTGGCTCTACAACAAGCTCTAATTTTGTTAACCTCGGATTATTATTTTTCTTTCTCCTTAGGTTAGACCAAATGTTTTCAGATGCTTTTAACAAAGACCATCAACTCATACGAGCTGACCCAAAGCACAGTTTGTACCTTGCCTGTGCTCTTCTAGTCAGAGGAAACGTGCAAGTTTCAGATCTCCGTAGAAACATTGAAAGGTTTGTACACAATATATTTTAGGGGAGGAATTATCGGTTGCTCATACAGATTTCCACTGCACTGATGGGTGGGATGAGCCCTGTTTTCGGTAACTCACAGCCCAGCCCCATGAGCTGAACCACTAGTGGAATACTCATTCCACCAGCAGCAGCTGCTCTGAAAAGCAGCTGTAAAGTGCCTCTCGGCAGCATGCAGGGGCAAAAACAGGAAGACCAGAGTCTTCCCATGCACATTGCCACCCACTGAGGAAAGTAAGATGGGAGGGCAAGGAGGGGGAGGAACAGGAGCAGGAAGGTGGCAGAAAGGGGTAGATCCAGTGGCGATAGTGCGCACCACATTCTATCCCCTCTGACAGCAGCCTCCCCACTCCTTTTTTCTCCTTGGACTTGTGCTAGCAAAATCATCAGCCCAGGTCCAAAGTGAGCCATTGCAAAGAAACCCACTATTGATTTATTTGAAGAATTTATATCTTCAGGCAATGTCCCAGGACCTCCACAGCTTCTTTGGCTCGAGGTGGCAAAGAGAGATAGAGTTGGCTGTCATCAGCATATTGGTGACACGCCACTCCAAACTGCCGGATGATCTCCCCCAGTGGGTTCATGTATATATTGAAGAGCATGTGGGATAGAATAGAACCCCGAGGCACTCCACACTGTAAAGGCCAAAGTGCCAAGCAGGTGTCTCCCCAGCAGCACCATTTGGGACTGTGGAATGGGAGGCCTACGCCAGGGTAAGGGGATTTAAATCCCCTTTCCTGTCTAAAGCCTCTCCAAGCCATCCATTTTTGGCATTGCTGCACCAGCAGCAGGGAAGATGAAGGATAAGATAGGAGGCTGTTACTTGTGTGATCTTCTCATGTATTTTTGTCTTGGTGTACAATATTATTTACATGATCCAAGTTTTTCAGATAGATATCTTGGACAGAGTAGCCGCTTGCCTGAGGCTAAGTTTCACACATTATTTCATACATAATGCTAGATAATTGAGCATTTTGATTTGGAAGAATAATTAAATACAGGCATCTCCTGGTATTTGCAGATGTTTCTTTGTGGTTCTCCATGCCCGCCCGCCCCATTACTTTGCCTTTGTTCTCTTGCCACCAATCAATCAATCAACCAACAGGTACTTATATACCGCTTTTCAACACGAAGTTCACAAAGCGGTTTACAGGCAAATAGTAATAATAATAAAATTAAATGGCTCCCTGTCCCAAAGGGCTCACAATCTTTAAAAAAAGCGGGGGGGCAAACCACCAGCAACAGCCACTAGAAAGACTGCGCAGGGGTGAAAAGGGACAATTACTCTCCCCCTGCTAAACATAAGAGAAACACCACTTGGAAAAGTGCTTCTTGTCCAGTTAGCAGGTTCTTGCCAAGTCAGCATGGTTCTTGCTTTTACAGGTTGCTAAATCGGGAATGTGTCAAGCAGGCAGGCAGCTAGCATGACAGAGGGAGCTAGAGGAAGCCCTGCTTCCTGTATACAGTCTGGCAGTCTCTCCCTGTTGCCTCGGCTGCCTGCCTGCTCAGTGCTTTCCTGTTCTTATATTACTGCTTGTCTTTTTTGTCAACCCTAAATTTGCCTATTGCAGGTTGAAACCTTCACTTCATTTTGTTTCCTGGAATCAAGAAGGCTGGAAAACCAGCTTATGTTCAGTACCTCCTGTGGGCCATTCTCACTCATTGTTGGCCCTGGCAAATAATACTTGTGTAAAACCTACTTTCACAGAACTCAGAGAAAGATTCATGAGGTTATACAAGAAAAAGGTAGGCCTCTGAATGCAATTTCAAGCTACATTTTTAATTAGTTAAGCTATCATGTATTGGGAAATAGTAGTGCCAAATACCTTGTACTAGTCACTTCTCCAGTTTTGTTCTTCTCACTAGCAGTTATTATATAGTTTCAGTAACGGCCACTGTGTTTTTATACGTGCACATGCACTGGGGGAGCAGTGTGAACTTCATATACATTTGTATTGTATGCTATTATTTTTTGGTTTTTATGTTATTTAGTTGTTTTTTATTCTATATTTTATTGTGTTGTAAGCCATCTTGGGTGCACCACTGCAGGGGAGAAAGAGTGGGTAGAAATTGTTAAATCAATACCCACCCATGCATACAGTTGCACCTATGAAGCAGAAACAATACATTGTGCATCATGGATCTCTCGCTCTCTTTTTTAATCCATGTTCTACACATCATTGTCAGTCATGAACAAATTCACCTGAAGTTAATTGTATACCTTGTTTTATTATATGAACATTCTCAGGTTTGGAAAAAACCATTTATGTTGAATTGAGCGAATGCTGTTCACTTTACATGTGACATATATAACATTTACTGTTACAGGCTCACCTTCATCATTATCTACATGTTGATGGGATGGAGCAGACCTGTTTTTCTGAAGCCCTTTCATCTTTGTCAGATTTAATAGAGGACTATAAGCAGCTAGATGCTGCTAACTGTGGCCCTGCAGTAGATCCTCCAAGACTGAAGATAGCTATGTAATAATGAGGGTGTGGAAGAACCTTAAAGCTGACATCAGCAAACTATGCACATGCCGTACAGCCAAGCTGAGCACTCTCACGTCCCAGTGATTTCAGTGTAAAAAACTTAAATTTGACTGGAATGTGTACAGGTGCTGGATGAGATAGAGACACTCGCATAGAACGTCTTTTCAATGTACCCTCTTTCTGTACATTATAATGTGCTTGTAAGTTAAGCACATTATAAAGTGCTTGAATGGATGGTGGATAAAGTTATACATATATCAGCAATAAATTATCAAAACACATTATGTATTTTTTGGAATATATTTGTAAATATTTCATACTTGTATTTTTATTTGCAAAATAAAATATATAGTTACAAAATATAATCTGGCATTCTAAACCTTTGTTTGTCTACAACACGCCCCAAATTGCTTCAATTGCAGCAACCCTTGAGGGCACCAGCTGCAGTTTGACATATAAAAATAGTACCATTGAGTTCTAAATACAAAGTCTGATATACCCTCTACTGTACATTCAATATGTGTTTCTGAAGCTCAAATATATTGTTGAGATTTTCATATTATAAACTAGTTTAAAATAAACAGCATCTTCAAACCATTACACATGCAGTTATATAAGAAGTGTCTGCTTCAGGCCACAGTTTATGCTTTTGGGTTCTCATTGCACTTCTGTTATATTTTTAACAATATTTGGAATTCTAATAAGACATGGCAGGAGAAGAAAAGTATATAGAAACATTTCAAAATTACAAGGCTGTTCTTTGTACACAGTTGAGGGGAAAAGAGAAATTATCAATGAGAATAAATAAAGATTTCTAATCATTAAATTATCTTAGAAAAATGCTTTTTATAATATCATTAATAAATAGAATGCATCTTGATACACACAGTCACTTCCTACAAATGTCATTAAATGCATATTTAATTGTTTCTGGGGGCACAATCCTATGCAGGTCTACTTAGAAGTAATAGTTAGAAGCAAGTCCTATTGTGTTTACTCTCAAGAAAGCATGAATAGGATTGCAGCCTGGATCTGTTTATCATTCTGATCCAATTGAGGAGACTTCATTTGCATACTGTACGTGGCTTGCAGGATTAGGAGCAAATGTCATAATCAGGTGTGCTGCCTTGGTTTCTGTAAATTGGATGCTGACTCAAAAAGACTTTTTGTACTATTTTTATGTGAAATGCTTTTCCTTATTTTCAACACAAATTATCTGTGTATTTTGAAATCTAAAAATATTTTAATTTTTTTGGCTATAAAACTAGAATATACATTTCAGCTATATTTTCAAGTAAGTCAATATTTTAAGAGTGTTAAGGTATCTTTAGGTATGCAATATGTTTTACTTTTTCTATGTGGAAGTAATCAAACCAATATTTTGGAGGAGACAAAATATTTCTGAGGTGGGTAGGCTGTATGTTACACAAATGAGCTGCCCCAGAGGCTCTTTCAAAAACTCTGCTTTCAGCCACACCTCCTAGCAAGTACCACCAATAGTGCTGTATGAATAACTTGGGGGGTAGATGTGTGAGCACCTTTCCTCGCATACTGCCACTAATGATGCCTATAAAAACTTGAGTTCTGAAAACGGATCTCCTGGGTCATTGCATGTCTTTTGACAAACACAAGACGTAATCCACATCATCTTCCATTTAAAGGAACCTTCCTTAGGGCAGTCAAACTGAACTGTAATCATTATCGACTTGTTAGGTATGCAACATCTTTTGTCCAGGCAGATTCCACAGAAGACAGGTTTGTATGGTTCTCTACTTCTGCATCCAGAAAAGGCTAGCTTCTCTGCTTTGGGAAGCTGAAATGTTGGCAGACATGTTTTTCCTTTAGGGATCTCAAGATATAAAGAAGAAAAGAGTCTCAACTTTAAGTACAAAATTGGATTTATTATATTACATATTTAAATATTATTAATTATTATATGTTTAATTATTTTATGTTGAAACCAATAAGAAGTTACAATTTCAAGCCTGCAAACTCCATTTGCCATTTTTAAGGTCACATGTTTGAAGTCACTAACCTACCACTCCAAGAGTCCAATACCGCCCATTTACTGCCCAGAAGCATCTACAGTACAATCTTATACAGTACAGTACAATCTTATGCACACTTACGCAGAAGTAGGCCCCAAAGAACATGGACTTAGATATGCTTAGATTTCCTAGTAGATATGCATAGAATTGGGCTATATGATTCACTGCATCCCAGCACCCTACCATTAACACCAGCTTGACTTGTTCTCAGTTTGGGGCAGGGCTGTGATAGTAGTAGACGGAAAAGCATGTTTGTGGGCATTGGAGCCCAAAGGTCCTAACTAAAGAAATATCTTTGTAAACTACCAGTCTAGCTAACTAGTAGCTACTTCTCCCCAGCATGGGAATTACATAGGAAAAGACCCAGAGGTTTCTCAGGGATGAGCTGCATAAGTCCCTCAATTGCCAAAGCATCTTAGACTTGCACTAGTTCTTTAGCTGACGCAAGTCCAAGGAGACAAAGGAGGTGTCTTGGCTCACTACAGAGGGGGAAAGCATCCAGCTCTCCCCACTCCCATCTCTGACATGACCCTGGCCCTTCCCTTGTTGAACCCATTCTACAACCTTGCCACTATCAGCAGGCCTTCTCCCCACCACCATGCTTGGGGCCTCCACAGCATCTCTCCACCTCCACAGCAGACGTCCAGAAGCCTACAGCTTCGCACACTTCCAGATTGCCATTTGCGACAGCTGTAAAATGTGTTCTGCCACCAGTACTAGCAACTAGCACTAATGCTGCATAAGATTGGGCCATCGATCTCTTACAGTTGGCTAGAAACATTACCCCTTTCTTCCCACCCCCACCACACACAAGTGTCTTTGAATTCTATATGCTAATACTTTCTCCAATACAATTTACCTTTAGTGCCTTAGGAAATGCAATTTGGCATGGTTGAATATAGCACAGTCTCTTTTCTTTCCTCATTTCACATTTACTGTTTTCATTGGTCACTCTGTCAGATATACCTATGCCACAAGTTCGGGAACAAGATGTCCATGGAGTTGCCTGCACCAGACATTTCTTCTTTAACACAAGTGGTACACTTCTGAAAGCTAGGAGATAGAAATATATTGCAAGCTAAATCTTAAAGTGCTGGACCTCACTGAACTCCAGATTTGGACACATTGGTATACCATCTAAAGGCAACTATTTCCAACCAGTGTGCCACGGCACGTGTGTCCCCAATGGTCTGCAGGTGTGCCTCAGGAGTTTGGGGGAGGGTCACTTATTAGTAGAGTTACTGAGTATGTGAGTACCCCACCAGCAGCATTGTGTGCCTTGTCAATTGTCAAAAAACTAACGATGTGCCATGGCAATTTGTCAGTGTGCCGTGAGACAAAAACATTGTAAACCACTTATCTAAGGCAAGATATGGAACAGAAGGATTAAGCATTCCAGATTCTCTCTTTGGGTTCCCGTATATTTAAGTCAGATATACGAGGCTGAGAGTAAATTGCAGAGCTGGTTAATGAATAGGTGCTATCTCAAGTCCTATTCAATTCTATAGGAATTTAGGGCCCAATCCAATCCATCTTTCCAGTGCTGATGCAGCTGTGCCAAAGGTGTGTGTGCTGCATCCTGCAACGTGGGAGTAGTCATGGAGGCCTCTTCAAGGTAAGGGAATGTTTGTTTCCTTATCTTGGGGCTGCATTACAATTGCATTGGCACTGGAAAATTGGATAGGATTGGCTCCTTAGTCTTCAGTCTCCCAAGGCTTTGCCATTTTGCAACTTGCTTAAACTTCCCCCACCCGCTTTGTCTTATGCCTCCCTGTCTGTTGTAGAAAGCAAACTTTTACCTTAAAAAGTCTTAGAAAACGAGACTGACAACCGAGTTAGCTGTGTAAAATGGATTAAAGGCATCTCGTCCTGTGTTTATCTGCATACACGTGCTGAACTTTGTTCTGCATACATTTGATTTTCCTTAAGAGGATTGGAAGAACTGAGGGTTGGGGTTTTTCTTCCATTTCCCACCTCCAAAGATTTTGACTCCTCGTAGCTATTTATATTAAATCTGCCTTTTACCATTTGTATGTAGCAAATTCTGGTAGAGTGCTTGAGGATGACTGACAGGATTTAAAATGTGCACAGCTTAGAGGACAGAGCAGAAACGTGAGGGTACCTGCGAAGGAAGCAGCAACTTAAGAATCGCAGTGCAGGAAGTAAATTTTAAAGCCTGGCACAGATCTGAAATAAATAAAGCATGGTTACAAAGCTGTTTTTAATATATTGTACATAAAATAAAATGGCTTAATAAAATTGCCTTTTAATATAGAGATTTGTTAACTAGGCCAGAGTGCACGAGGAAAGCCAGAAGGATAGTAAACAAATATTAAAACAGCTTGGTGTTTGGCAAAACATTAAAAAAAAAAAACCTTAGTTGCAGTGCTTTATTGTAACATGTCATGCAACCATGCAGTAACAGCATATACATCATAAACTGCTTGGATTATTATGGAAGTTCTAGGCATTTTTGGAAAAGAGGCTATTCTACAGCTATTTGTTGAGTTCAATCTGTTTTCTCACTTCGCCAAGTTGCTACCTATTCTTTGGAGTGTGACCTATTTCTAATATAAGACAAGGATTCTTTTCAAGTTACACCAATGTCTGTTCATGAGAAGCTTTCCTTTCTGAAATGCCTATGGTACAAGCCATCCTACTGAGGATCTCTAATTGTATGATACATTGAGCATCTTTTGTTATAGAAAAACATTTTTTTTAAAGGAACAATTTGACTGATGTTCTTCTGATATTATAAACAGCTGGAAATCTCATAAGATTTAAAAATAAAAACTCTAGCTTGTTGCAGCCAATAAAGGACTTTTCAATAACCAATCTGTACCTACCACATCCCAGTCCTCTTGAAAAACTGATCCATTTGTTCAGAAGTCACTTTGATGAAGATACAGTACATATAAAAGTACCAGTTGCAATAACAGCAACCGGCATTTAAAAATGTTCAACTGACCAAGGACATAAAACTCAAATGGGTTAAAGGGACAGACTGCCAACCTAGAAGTAGCAGGATGTTGCTTTCACTTGCACTGTCCACTGAACATTGAGCAGGACACAGGACAAAAATGATAACAGTCTTCCATTCAGAAGTCTCACAGCCCAATTCTAACCAAATTCCTGCACTGTGGTATAGCAAAGTCTGTGCAGCCTTTGCTGCATCCAGTGCAGGAATTCTGATTGCTGAAGGTCTCCTCAGGGTAAGGGGACTTTTTACCATTATCCAGGTAAAGCCCAGCAGCCTCAGTTGGGCTGCTCACATCCATGCCAGCTGTACAGCTGGCACAAATCTGGGCCGCCCTAGGTCAGGCTTTCAGGCACGGGAGGGGGGTTAGGATATGGCAGAGGTTTATATGCAATTTTGGCTTTACACACCAGCCCCGGAACATAACCCCCATGTAAGATGTGGGCCGACTAAACATTTTGAAATGCTTCTCCAAATCACAGAGTATATTTTTGAAGGCATATATTCCCCTCACTCTTTATAGGGTCCATTGCTAATTTTGTGGGTGGAAAAAATCAGTTAACAATTCAGTGACATGTACAGCCTGGGGAAAGGATTAGAGTTCTTAAGTTAGAGTGGATTAAAGTTGAATTTAGATGCCGGATGAGTGCTAAATATTTTTGTTGCTGGTTTATAAAAGGAAAGTTTTTCGAAATTAAGACCTTTTAAAAATACAGGGGGGGAAATTGGTATCGGTCTAGCTTTGCATACCTGGCATTAATCTGTAACCTGTTGATTGTTGTTCCTTCTGCTGTCCTGAAATACACTGGGAGTATCCAGTTTTCTTTCTGCTCCTGGGTGTGGCACATTCATTTGATGATGACTTGGAGATAAATGCAGGTGTGCAACCAATTGCACCACTCACACACAAACACTTATATAGAGGAGATGGCTGGAAGGCTTGACCGTTGATATAGTGCACACCATTAAGTTCACAGCCTACTGCTATCATATCTGGAAATAGTGAAGAAAAAAATAAGAAAATGTGTGGTGATCCCTTTAAGAGGCTCATTTACACACAATAATAAAACATGCACCTTTACTCAGTTTTCTAGCAATTTTATAGAACAGACTTCATGCTCAAACGATATTCAAGTTCAAATATCAAGGAGTTTCTTGTTTTCCTTGTTTCCATGCCACACTTTGTGGTAAATGAAAGAGCAATAATCAAGACTGTTTGAGATCTTGTATCTGTATATTCAACATAACCCATACATGTGACAATAGGATCTGATGGTAATAAGATCCCAGTTATTTCCGTAATTATTCACTCTGTCCGCAATAAAAGTGGATAGTTTTATTTATGACAAAGCCACCAGATCTTTGTTTGGATGCCTGGGTTCCTAACAGAAAGTGTTTTCCGATTTAGAAATCACCGAAGTGTCAAACACCATCAAGAATAAGTTTTATAATAATGCATTAAGAAATGTTATTGTATTGCAGATAGAAATCCAAATTATTGTCTGGAGTTATTCCTAAGAACAAGAATAGTTTACAAAGTACTTAACATAGTAAAATAAATTAATAAATGATTCCCTCTCCAAAAGTGTTCACAATCTTAGGAGAGAAAGAGACCAACAACTGCCCCTGGAAAAGATGCCACACTGGGGTGAAGATGCTCTTCTCCCTGCTAAATATAAGAAGACACTACTTTTAAAGCTGTTTCTTTGCCCAGTTAACAAGGTTATGAGTTATTTCCTTTTTATTAAATCTCCCTCTAAAAAAAGATGTGAAATGCAATTGAGACCAAACACTTGTCATCCTGTATCCCCACTACAAGTTAGAAAGGAAATACAAAAAGGAAAGACTTACATGTACACACTCCTGTTTCATACCTAGGCTTATCTGCAGAGTAGTCACAGTATAGTCCCTTATGAGGATCACAGACTTCTGATTCATTACAGATCTCCCCTGATTGCTTGGCACACATCTTGCAGCACCCACAGCCATCCTTCACCAGGCTCACCCCAGGGGTGCAGGTCGGTGCACGTTGGCATCTGCAGGGCCAATTGCATAACTCTTTGCGCTGATGAGCCTCAACACTTTCTGCCAGTCGTTCTCCTGTCTTTCCTTGCTGGTGTCTGATGCCTGGTACTCTGCAAGAAAGCTTTCATATAGGTGGACTTATCTGAGAGCTGGAAAGTTTCAAACAATAGCAATGAAGGCTTATAAAAACTCTACATAAAATATATTGAGATGTATTATCCCTGATCATAAGAGATCGGGCAGGTTCTCATATGGTGCACAGAACAATTAAAACATTCTTTTCTTAGAGCCCAATCTTATGCATGTATATTCAGAACCAAGTCCAATTATATTCAATGGGGCTTATTCCCAGGTAAGTGTGAATACGATTACAAGCCCCAGAGGTTTATGTTCTATAAAGCAACCCATGTCTTCACCCAGTGATTAATTTCTAAAACAGCAGGTGCTGGATCTCAGGGCTACCTGGAAACTATACCTATATAAATTATATCTATCACAAACCTATTCAAAGTTATCTCTAATCTTTGCACACTTGCAGATACCCCTTTCCCCTAGGCCAGGCAAAAGGCTTTTTCATGACAAGGGTGATGCCATTCCTTCTAAACAGAAAGGGGCTTCAAGGTAAGAGGGATAGAATAGGATGCCCACGCCTTCACTTTTCAGGGCTGGGATGCAGCTTCAGCTTTCCTGGCATAGATTGTTTGCATGGCTAATTCTGATCAATCTAAGAACCAATTCAAATGTGCTGTTCTCATCCTTGCACTGTCCTTTCATAGGACTTACCATCTTCAAAGGGAGAATGCACACAAAGGATCCACGTGCAGGCACATGGAGCTGGATTCTGAAATGAGTCCCATAAGAGGCACTGCAACTCATGTTGATCTCTCAATGTATAACAGAGACCAACAGCTGCACTCTTCCCTTCACAGGGACAGATTTCTTGATCAAGCAAGGGAGTGTTCCCAGCAAAGATCCCCTGCTTTTCCCAGTAGCACTTCCCATACTACCTTGCCATCTGGATGCACAGTGACACTCTCATAAACAGTTTTTCATGTGGGATTTGTTGACACTGTGTTGTCCCTAAGCCATTCGTGAGTGTCTGCGCATCGCTTCGCACTAAGCAGAGGAAATCGTGTTTAGAGCCCTTTTTTGCCCATGCAAACACAGGTGCAGAACATGCCAGAAATTTTGATGACACAGTTTGTGTATATTAAGTTGCTCAGAAGGTTGAGCGTTTACTCGGAAGATGCTGATCCAGAGACTCAAGGGACTTGTATGAGTTCTTCCATCCACAAACAAGCCAAGTACTTTAATAGCTGCAAAGACCCTCTGCTACCAGTGCTGGGCACAAAAAGACAACAGAGGAGCATTTCTTTTAAAAACAGCATTGGCATCTTAAAACAGACTGGCATTCCTATAAAGCGAGTTCCAAGGATCTTTCAAGGGAATGTGCTGTAAGCTAAAATGTCAGTTTTTCCATCCCCAAAAAGTAAACTCCAGTGTTTCTGAAAAGAAGATCCTGCTTCCGTTTTTCTCAGTAAGCTATTTGTTAAGCATATTCAGACAGAGCTCTGACTGTCTAATATTGAACACTTTGGCTATGTTCCCTTGTCTCTCCTATCACTTTACCCCCTCTTCAAACATTCACAGTGGCTCAACATCAATTCCTGATCCTTTCTTCCTACCTGAATATATTTCTTTATCCCTTCTTGCACCTGTGTGTGTGTGTCCTAGCTCTGCAACACTCATTGAATGTATAAGAGAAAACATGGACTATTCAACTGAAATGACACCCAATAGTGGATGTCACTCCCAACCTTCACACATACAACATCCCATTTGAACAGGGGCCTACATGTGAATACTCAAACATGTGTTCCTCCTGCGAGAACAGGTACAGATCACATGTAAGAAGCATACAGGCATTTGGTTGTGTGTATGGATGCACCTGCACAAACAAGAACTCACCACTAGAACCAGCAGGCACCAGTCCAATCCCCCCCTCCACATGTTTATTTGCACATTCAGTTACAATCTGCACAGGCATTCTCAAATATCCTACTTCATCTGTTATCAACCCTCTTTGTCTCTATCTCCCAGTCTTGCCTCTGTGCTTTCTGTCTGCTCTGTTTCGCTCTGTTTGTGGAATTGATTGCTTCTCCCTCTTGCATGTGCACACATCCAATCCATGCACATTATGTGATAGTATTTTGATTGTTTTACCATTAACTTTAACAACTTGCATTATGTTTTCATGCAAGTCATAAATTTAGCTAGGTTACATTATGCCTTAACTCTTAAAAATCTGTTTCGAAATTATTAGCCAACATCCAAACAAACAGTGTATTTTTTTCATCAGCACATCTACTACTACTACTATCATCAATACTAAAACACATTGATTTAGTGCCAAAGACTTCATTCCGAGTTGTTCATCTCCATGGCTCAACCTTTGTGGAAGCAGTTTTCTCTCAAAATATTTGGTTTCTCATAAAATATTGGCAAGCCATGAATTCTATACTGTGCTGTAGAGCAGAAGTGAGCTGATTTGAGTCTTGCACAGTCTACTTTCTTTTTTATTAGAATTTCTGTGGTCCAATGATGTATTTTAATTTTGCAAAGCAAAAATGTGTACCTAGGATCTCTCCTCAGTGCACTGGGTGCCAAATTACTCACATGAGAAATGCGTCATGTGCCCAGTGTTTGTTTATTTAGTAACAATTAGATGGAGGGAACTTCAAAGTAGAGTGAAACCATGGCAGGCATAAGTGGTCTTTGGCTCTCCATTTGCTATTTTAATTGGAGAAAGAACATCCATATGCTTTCAGGAGAAGGTTTTTTCCCCCTTTATAAAATAGTAGGCAGGAAATTGTGATTGGAAAAGGAAGCGGAGCATAGAGCAAAGTGCTAAAGTCCCCCTGTTTTGATGCCCCATATGTATGCTGCTTTTTTTCCCCAAGAAAGAAAAACAAATTGCTGGGCCACATTCTGTATTTCTCCAAATATATGGTCCTAAAATGTGCTTTCCTAAATCAGATCAATGGCCACCTAGGTCAAGTATTCTTTTCAAGTAGCCAACAGGAACAGTCCACCCCAAAATTGGTCAGTGATCCACTAATGCACCGTCATCTGCCTTTGGCCTATTGCTGCTGTAGACAACATAAAATCATAGTAATTTGAAGAATGTACAGGCATGCCCAGGTATCCACTGATTCAATATCCGCAGTTTCAATTATCCACGGATACCATGGATACTGGGACGCCTATTAAAAATATAGGGGAACATCAAACAAATCTCTTTTTTTTACCTTGTTGCAACTAAACCACTGATGTTCCCCTATCTTTAAAAAAGGTGTCCCCAGTATCCACAATTTCAGGTATCCATGGGGAGATCCAGAATGGAACCCTGATGGATACTGGGGCATGCCTATATAAAGTCACACAATAACTTTCTACAATACAGTACAGAAAGATTATCTCAGTCATGCCAAAGTTTGGAAAATAAGTGTTGAGCCTGAAATACAAAGAATACACAAACAGAAATTGAAGGCCCTGCAGGGTCAGATCAAGGGTTCTATCTAGCCTAGTTTTCTTCCAAAAGTAGCCAGCAAAATGTCTCTAGGAGCCAAAAGAAGGCCTTGCAGACAAATAGCCCACTTTTGCTGTTGTTCCCCAGGACAAATCCATGTTCAAATCCATACTGCCTCTGAACTTGGAGGTAGAATATACCCATCAGGGCTAGTACTGAGTTACACACTTGACTTCCATGTTTTCATTTCAAATATTTTCATAAACATTCAGCCAATCAATAGTTTAAAATCTTCAGTGGCTCACAAGTGAAAATAATGACATCTGCCTGTTTAAAAGCTAAGTATATTCTTATTTTTACTTCATGAATATTTTTATTATGCCGATATCATGCAGACCTACTACATTTCTTTTCTCACACCTCTGTGCAGAATTTAACAATGTACCACTGGATAGCAATCTCACACAAAAAATTGCTTTGTCATCATTACATGTTACTGTTGATTTCCTGCTGACATATTTTATTTAACAGTGCAATTTTTTGGATGGGGATTTTAGAAAGAGAAACTGTGGAGATTAACTCAATACTTCAAAGTGAAAAAATGTGTTTTACTTTCATGTGTTTGGGCCACTAAACACATGAAATACCTAGTGAAAGGTGAGTAGATTTCAGGGGTAAAATAAAGTTTACTAACACCAATTTCCCTGTATCACTGCTGATTTGTTCTGTGAAACCCCAGCAGATTGTGGGAAAGTGCATGCATATCAGTGGTGGCATCTAAATGATTTAAGAACAGGAACTATGACTGGGACTCACTTTTGACTGGCACGTGTCGGGACTTGCCCACCAGAAGTGATGTCATAAGCCGGAAGTGATGTCATTGTAACATAATAAAATGACACAACCAGGAAACATCCCTGACCTCGACTCCTTTGTTTGCCCGTGCAATTAAACCTTAAATATATTCCAGAAAAAGCCTAATATATACTATTCCCCAAGTAGCCTGGAAAAACCACATAGCACAAAGCAGGGGTTGGCAACCTTTTTATTAAAAGGGGCCAAATAATAAAGCAATTATTGAAATAATTATAGCAATTATTGAAATTATTGAATTATCTGATTACTACAGAACATGGAACAAAAAACACCTGATACAGATTGAACATTACAGTCTATTCTTAATGTGTTGTGCCGGCCAAACTTTGCTGGCATAACTTTGCCAGCCTAATTCCAGGTTAGGATTGCGCCCTGAACGTTGTACTGTAAATAAAAATGTTGGTCTGAAGAATTATCACTTTACAGCAGATTAGTGCCAAATTCTTACAGTTCATTAGCAAAAAGCTCTTTATGCTCTGTGCAGTATAGACTAATCAAACACCAATACATAATCACATTGTTAAAATTGTTAATATTCTCTAATATGGCAATATATGTAGAAAATAAAGTACCATTTGATCCAGGTTTTTTTTTTTAAAGTATTATGACAAATAGGGAATCTGGAATTACAGTAATGAATCTAGTACTTGAGCTTGCCCCAAGGCGATGCCTGGCCATTGTACCTGGGATTTATCAGGAAAAGATACTCTATCTCCCCCTCCAGAAAAAAGGTCTCAAAGAATGCTTCAAAAGCCTACATACCTTAATTACTGAACCAAGAGAATTATGTCTTTTTGCAAGTGACATTATTATACTTCCCTCATAAGGAGGCACAGCTTCCTCATCTACATTTACCATTCCCTTACATCAATGTCACCCATGGAGCAAAACAAAAGCTTCAGCCTTTGTTTTCTTTGTTGGCAAAGAAATTTTTTTCAAAAACGTACCTGTTGGGTATATGTGATGATCAGGATAGCGGGGATGAGAAGCCACTGCATGTTCCTGTGGAGGCAGACGTGAAAAACGGAGAGCGGGTGAACAGGCTGAGCTGTGTCAGAGCCAAGGCTCCACACAAAGTCTCCTCTGTCTCATCTACAGTCCTCCTCTCCTCAGCACACTCACAAAGACACAAGTATTTGCGTTTGGAATCCTTCACAGAGAACCAGCGTCGTCCTATGTCTTTCAAGTACTGTAACTCTTTAGTCTTATATTCAATTGGATAGGATGACAGGGTGTACGTTACTTTATGGAGTGTCCATTCTGTCAAAGTCTTCTTCCTTATTTCAGAATCTTTTCAGAAACCAAAGCATTGGAGTCCCTCCTTTTTTGAATTTCAGTCTGGCAACCTGTAAGGAAGTGTGCTCTGCTGGCTAGTGTCTCCACAAGTGGCCACATCTGAAACAAGCAAGGTGTGTTTTTTCCCTAAACATGGAAGAAATGTCAACCGTGGGGCGTGGCAGCCACAAGATTTGGCCTCAACCATGGATTAAAACCTGGTAAGAAACAAAAGTGGATCTGACAATAGAACAGCAGGAAAGATACCTTCATTCTGGGAGTTGGTCTATTTCTCCAGACCTGTGTTATTAGATGGGCGGCTGCCAAGGCCAATGAACTGAAATAATGCCAGTCAGTGAATCGTCTCGGAAATTCCACAGTTATTATAGAACAAACGTCTGACTGGAATGTGAGGCTCCCTATCATACAGGAAAGGTTTGGCTACTCAGGTCTTGCATGGCAGATAACGAGTGTGTCCTTTTAGGTATAGTCTTGTGGCCCCCATGCCAGATATAGCAAACTGGATGCAACCTTAGGATATGAGTACTTTTTTCACTTTCTGCTCATTCTGGCATAGATGTATTCTGCAGAGGGCCATTTCCCACATTATAGAAGTTGTTAAGTGCTGTAAAAGGGGGACATCTGATTCCTATTGGGGACAGCAGCATGCCAGGAAGGCAGTGGTGTCATCCAAATGATTTAGAAACCGGTACTCACTTTTGATTGGCACTTGTCCAAATGCCAAACAAATAATGATTTAGGCCAGCTCAACTTCTAGAAACCGGTACTCGCGTAGTGGTGCGTAGTGGGTGCATGACATCACTGCAGGAAGGGGAAAGCTTTCGTCTTGAATTGTTTTCCTGACAAAAATCACTACCAAACTCACTATGCAGTTTGAAAAAATACTAGGATTTTGATGCTCTATATGAAAGAGTAAAATGGCAACAAAACATACTATTACAGGTAGGGAATCTGGAATTACAGTAATGAATCTGGTACTTGAGCTTGATGCCTGTTGATAAATTGTACCTGGGATTTATCAACAGATAAATCAACTGCTAATTGTCCAGAATGTGGTCCTTAAATGGAAGATCTCCCTAGAACAATGGTTACCAAGCTGGAGGTTGCAGAGACCCCCTTTACTTCCATAGATATGTTTGCGCAACTTTAAAAAGGTTGCGCTTATGGCATATTTTCACGGAACCTCCAAAGAGAGAAATATGTTTTTCAAAACATTTCATGGTGTTTCCACATACCTGAAAACAACTGTTGCATTTGGTATCCTATGGTAGTCTACATATAGGCTTTTATAGGCACAATGATGTCACTTCCTGCTTAATTACATCACTTCCAGTCTTGGGTCCCAACGGTTTGTTGTACCCAAAAAGGTTAGATTCACTGGAGTCCGCATGCCTGTAGAATTAATAGGAGCGAATTGAAGCCAGGGGGCGGGCTTAGCAGACATGTTAGTTGACTCAAAACAATCCTTATTCCAAGCATTTCAGATTGCTTTGCTTGTACTGTTTAGGACTGAATATTTTATTCCTGAAATAAAAACTTACGAAAATAAAAACGTGTGATCGTGTAGAAACATTATTGTTAACCTTATTATGATTTAATATGCAATTACAAGGTTAAATTCCTCATAATTATATTACTGAACATGCCGGACGAAATGCTACTTGCTGTCTATTTAAACTCGGATTGCACTGTTTTGACAGACTTATTTTTTGAAATCTACACAAGCAAAAATAAAACAGCCATGCCCCATAAAAAGAATGTCTGTTAATGTTCAGAATTTCATAAGTATTACAATAGGAAAATTACATTAAAATCTCTTCATGACACAAGTAGTTGTCAATATGAGAGTAATTTTTTTTAACTTCTAGACTACGAAGAGTATTTTTGAAAACTTCTACACTCACCCCCCCCCCAAAAAAAACAAATTCTGTTAATGTCCAGAAGTTCGAAAATATTACCGTAGAAAATGGAAGGCGGGGAAAAAAGTGTAAACGGGAAGGGGGAAAAAAGGAGGAGGGAAATATTTTTTTTCTTACCTTCTAGACCATCAACAGTGGGTGTCAGAAAATGGTGAATAAGGCTGCTAGGAACAACAAGGAAATACACAGCTTCAAAAAAAAATGCACTCACTGTTTCAATTAACGGTCGTTTTATTGAACCGATGTAATGTGAATACATGAATCTTTCTGTGGAAATTAAATCCCATTTTTCATTCAGCGATTTGCACACCCATATGCAGAACACGCAGGCATGCTTAAAGAGGTTGAAATTAACTTTTACGCGCATGCAGGGAGATTTTTATTCGTGAATTTGCGGCAATCCTCCTTCACGGCGATGATCTGCGTTAGCCATATTTGTTGACCCGGATGTTTCAAGAAAATGACATCATGCGGACTCCAGTGAATCTAACCTACTTGGTTGTACCTAAAATATGGAACCCAGTGCCCTAGACGGTGGAAAAGCCATCTGATGGTAAGGGCTGACATGTACGGTGACTCATTTCCCTCTCATATGAACCCACATTTTGTGGGTTCAGTGAAAGGAAGGACAAAAGGAAGTGGTCCTTTCTGGCACCTTCCTGGTTTCTGGCAGTTTCTGTGAAAGTCAAGGAGAGTTTATTTGATCAGAAATAGGTCAAATAATGGAGTGGCTGGTGAGAGCAAGCCAAGAGCCAAAGTACATGGAGGTGCAAGGCCCATACCCCTGGGAAATTGTACTGATATTGATTGTTCTTTGCTTGACAGGGATACTTGGCTATCAACCCAGCTAATGCTCCACCTTAGTGTTAGTAAATAAAGCACTGTTACAAAGACATTCTCTCCATTCCAGAGTATGCCTCCACTACTCTCTCCTCCAGGGGAAGCCAGAATCTGGCACTCCTCACCATTTGAGGAAGTAGGGCTCAAGTGCATAACAATACTGAAAGTCTTGGCTCAGCCAGCTCCATGATGCTTTCCTGTGGGTGATGGGCTACATCCACACCATAGTCTTAGTTGTATGGAATAGTGAACTCAGCAGACCAGCCACTTGAGGATGGCTTGGGAAAGGTGATTCAGACCAGGGACATTCCTGGGAGGGCCCGCTATGTTTTGCAGGAGCCTGAGCTTCTGTGTAAAGCGGCTCTTCCCTCTTGCCTTCAGAGGCATTCGTGGCTTGGCAAGCTGACTCTGAGGCTTTGCTCTTCAAGATGCAAAGGTCTGTGAAGGCGAGGCAAACGGGCTACTACAGGAGATAGCATTTTGCCTTCCCTCTAAGAATGCCACTGATTCAGACCAAAGTCTTTGACAAGTATCAGTGCAGCAAAAGTTTTCAAATGTCAGAAAAAGTCAGTGTTTTCCATCAGCTTTCTTTTTCCTTTTGAGTGTAGCCCTAGTTTCTCTTGGCTCTTCATAGTGGCTAGAAGTTCCCTCAGACAAATGCCACACCCAAGAACCCAAAATGAACTGAACCAGAAACTGCCCAGAAGGTTCTCTATAGCAGCGTTGCCTTTTAGAGTCAGCTCAAGCAGGCTGCCGATTGTAGCATTTGTCAGCTGGGCTAGGCTGGCCTGACTCAAGTGTAGCTTTTATAGTTTTTGGTAGCTGAGTGCTTTGGGGAACAAGAATCCTCACAGAGGAGAAAATGATTGAACCATTTCATTGGTTCATTGAACCAATGCCTGCTGGGGAAACAGCAGGCATTATGGCTTTGTTCTCATAGGAAAGCACTGCAAATACAGCACACCTGTAGACAAGGAGAAGAAATACATTAGAAATAAATCATTATGCAATATTCAGCATTTTCCCATGACAAATCCTGTCAGCATTGCAGCAGAGGCTATCATGTCATAGAATTTCAAGGTCCAGAGGCTTAATGAAGGAGCACCTCTTTGGTTACTGTATTTGGAGGAAGAACTGTAGATGTTTGTAGTATACAAGCAACACACATTCCTTTTCAAAACCTCACATTCTTTATTTCTGCCACCCTGATGCTGAGTGTTTTGCATACATGCTGCAGTGGTATGAAGCGTTTATTCTGCTATAAGCTACATAAAAGAGGTTTGATTCTCCTTTTGCTGCGGTTTTCCACAGATAAATGTCCATTTGCTTCTGTCATAGAAATACTATTCATTTGCACCCTGTGTGAGTGAATGGATAATCAAGTTCTCCGTTTCCATGGAAATGGCTGTTGGAAGAACAGCCCCCTAAAAGCATTCTCTTAGTTTCAGCGGTTGAAATGAGGGTGGGGGTGGGGTGGGCTTCAGCAGGCAGACTGGGCACGGCATTGCCACCTATGCTCTCTTGAAAATGCCCTCATATGGAAAGCTGTTTGTTGAAGTCACTGCCCACAATCCTATATCTGCATCAACTGTTGCCGGAATCAAAAGGGCTTATGCGATCAATGTGGGTCTTCACCACACATAGCCTAAAAATAAAAATGCAGGATATTGTACAACTTATTGATCTCTATCTATTTATTTTAATTATATCCTGCACTTTTCCCTCCCATTAGGGCAACACCCAAATCAACTCACAACATTATTTAAAAAAAAAAAAAGCAAAAAGAAATACGTAGAGAAAACAACAGCATAAAAGCAAATTTATACACATCCAACAGCACCAGAAATCAAGAGGACCCCCAAGAGGGTGGCTGTATAGTATTTATATTTACTAAATAAAAAAGTTTTCAGTCAGCATCAAAACAACAGTGATCATGCAAACCTTGTAGAGGAGGCAGTTCCATAATCTGGGTGCCACTACCCTTTCCCACATTACTACCAGGTGTATTTCCATTGGCCAAAGAACACACAAAACAGCCCCCTCTGAGGATTTTAGGGGACAGACAGTTTCTTTTTTGGAGGAGAGGAAGTCATTTAGATATTTTAGCCTAAGCAACTTAGGACACAATCCTAAGCAATTTTCCAGCACCGGGGTAAGGGCAATGCACCCCTGAGGTACAAGAAGAAAAATTCCCTTCCCTTGGGAAGGCCTCCGTGACTACTACTCCACTGCAGAATGCAGAACATGCCTCATTGGCACAGCTTCGTCAGTGCTGGAAAGTTGGTTAGGATTGTGCCCTTAGGGCGTTTAAGCAACTTGAATTGCACTCAGCAATGAGCCAGCAACCAGTGCAGATGGAATACCGCAGCCCTTGTGTGAAACATTCCTTGTGCTTGTCAGCAACTGCTAGCTATGCACACTTTCAAAAGAGTACCCCCTTTATGTGCTGCATGAGAGTGGAAAAGATGCTATAGTCTACTAGCTCTACTACGTACGCAGACTATTTTGGTGGAAGAATAGCCCATCCCCTTTCAGGTTCAGGTGGGGCATAATAACACTAATGATTACTCTACTTATTATTACCGCCTTATTCTACTTCATGCATAGACTCAGCCTAGCTCTCTGTCTTTTCCCTGCTCATGCAGCAGCTGTAGAATAGACCTTGCCCTGTGGTTCTGGTTTTACATTTGTAGATGATATTAATATAGAGGAGTATTCTAAAGTGGCTCAATCCAATCTACAATAGCACCTTACCACCACAATGGCACATTACCACCACAATGCATGTGTAGACCAGGCCTTGTTCTACCCATTACACAGACTAAGGAGGTAGAATTCTAGGTGTACCACATCAATTGCAGGCTGGGAAACAATGACTTTTGTTTTTAATTAATGCACTTTCATGTAAAAACTTCTACCTTTACAAAGGGGGACCCAGAGATTGGAAAGATAAAAAATCAATATCAATATCAATATCAATGATGATGATGATGATGATGATGATGATGATGATGATGATATTTATATACCGCCTTTCTTTGGCCATTAGATTGCTCCTCTGTCTTTAATTCAAGGCGGTTTACATAGGCAGGCTTTATCTCTAAAAGCCCGCAAGGGGTTTTTACAAATTACAAAGAAGTTCTATCTTTCAAGAACTACAACAACATACAGATGGAACTTTTGTGGTTTAGTCCTTCTTTCTGGCCACACGCTTGCCTTCCTGATGGCTGATAAACGGCTTCTCTGCCCCCACCAAAGAAACAACTGGCCCAGCACAACTCCTCTCTCACAGGTAGCTGGAGACAGCTCTTATCAGTCGCACTTCTCAAGGTCTGCCACTCATGAAGAGTTCCGGTGTTGTCGAACTGGTGACCTTTGGATCTTATCTTCAGGCAAATGGAGGCTTTAACCCTCTCAACTAAAATATAATTGTGTTTAATTGTGTTTTGTGTAAAATATAATTGAGTTTAAAGGAAACTCATAGATGGAGGTCAAACCTCAAGTAGCAATGAACATTTCCTATTAATTTCCTGGGTATCAAGATTCATCATGATATATGGTAGAAAAAAATCACAATCAATAAAATAATGTTTAAATAAAAGACAAATATGAAACCTTACCCAGGGATGAACACAAAACTGAGGATGCTGTTATGCAGGGGCTAAAATACACAGCTTAAGCAAGCATTCAGTCTGTCACTGTCATTGTCATATACCAAGGCAAGGAGTGGCCTGTGCGAACAGGAATATTTGTCAAGGAAGTCATTCTATGTTAGTGTTACCCTAACAGTGGCCTCAACTGCATTTCCTTTCAGGCCTCCATAATTCAAGAGAGACAAATATCAGGGAAAGTTCAGAGAGAAAACATGAAAAATGTATAAAAGGCTCTAAAAAAAAATAAGAATCACAGCAAGCAAACACATTCTATCTGAAACTATAAAGAAGCTTCTGGGATTATATAACGACAACAGACTGATAAAAGGGTGCTACAAATAATACCTAGGCATTCATCAAGGACAGAGCAAAAAGCCAAGCAGCTAAGGGCCCAATAGCCAACTTTTCACTGCGGCTGCAGCCATGCCAACAGGGCACGTGCTACATCCTGCAGTCGGGGGGGGGCAGTCATGGAGGTAAGAGAATGTTATTTAGGCTACATTGTGGCTGCCTCAAGCACTGAAAAATTGGAAAGGATTCAGCCTTAAGATGGCTGCGAAGAAGGCAATAGAATAGTACGCGGACAAAAACATGAATAATCAGAAAGTATTGAGCAAGAAAGAGCAAGAACTGTGCAGCCAGGATGATGATTGGACCATGAAAGGAACTCTGATTGGCCTTCTATCAGCCCCCTACCAATGCAGCACCTGGTCCTTTGGTGTGGCTACAGACTCTAGGATGACAAGGAATAGACTTGGGTTGTCACAGCCCAATCCTAACTTGTCACTTAGGCCAGTTTACTGGACTTGCGCTGTCTTCAAAGTATCGCAAACGTGCTTTAAAGCATGTTCTCCCCACCTCGGAAGTTGGGTAGGCCAGCAAGAGAACTCACACTGGCCTCCTGACACCAGATCCAGGCTAGCGAGGAGTAAATTCACACCGGCCTAGGGAGGCCAGTGCAGAGGGTTGGAGAGGGTGGTGAGAGGGCAGAACAGGGCATTTTTATGCAGGGGAAGGAGGGAGAGCCGAGGGTGGATCACAGGGTGGACCAGGCCTGGGAGGTGGGTGGGACTGGCCTGGACAACCAAGGCCATATCCTAACCCCCCCTCCCAGCCAGTGTGGTGTTACAGGGCTGCTCAGATTTGCACCAGCAATTTTGCTGGTGCAGTTCCAAGTAGCTTCATAAGGGTGAATGAATATCCCCTTACTCCAAGTTGTGCTGCAGGTACCTCCTGCAGAGCTACCTCCTATCCTGCTCTAGATAGAGCACAGGCCAGCCAATCTGCCTATTCCAGTGCAGGATAGGATTGGGCTGCCCATCACATCAGCGTTGCTTATAAAACATGGGCAGTTGAATGACATCTTGGAGTGCACATTAGTTAAATTGCAGTTTCAAAAGCCTTTCTGGCCACAAACTAAATTGCCGCCGAGGGAATACAGAATTTGCATAATAATGTCAGAACAAAATCCTGCAAAAAGATGGTAGTGCCACTGCCAAAAGCATAATAATATATTATTAAGTAATGCAGGGTATCAAAATCTGCAAAAGAAAGTTCGGGGTGAACGAGAGCTAACGTACAAAGATTACATTCAAAGCCACCAAGAGGCATCACGGTTGGTCTTGGAATCCAGGTCAAAGATCATTGTTATTAATGGAGAAGTGAAATGGGCTAACAACACAATGTTTTAATAGAAATTTCTGGTACAAAACATTCTCACTCCTAGCATATCTCCTGCTTGTTTTGTAGCAGGGGAGGCGTATCTTGAGAATAAATTCATGACATCATGAGTGTTTCTATGGAGACAAATCATTGGCAAAAACACCAAGTTTTATGATTTCACAGTTGGATTAAAGGGGAAAAGAAAATTAGTGTAGAGTGCAAGGAAAGCTTTTACTTTAACGCCACTTAAGGGAATACAGAAAATTGCAAAGAGAGAAAATTGCTTTCCATTGAAATGTTCTTTTCAAGTTTGACCCACTGTGATAAACCCTTTCTAACACATATGATTTGAGCAATGATGCCTAACCTTTTTGGATATTCAAAATGATGATGAAGCTCTATCTGTGGAAGTATTTTAACAGCATTAATAGTACATATTTTACTTGAACACTAGATGTTTAGCAGGGAGTGGATTATACTGAACAGGCAGGCTAAATCCTATAGCAGTGGTATTCAAATTTTTTAGACCAGGCCCCATTTTTTAGAATGGTAGTTGTGTCAGAACCCACCAGAAGTGATGTCATTAAGCTGGAAGTGATGTCATAGCCAGAAGTGACATAAGCAAGCAGGAAGTGCTGTCATTGTGATGACACTCCTAGAATGCAAACTAGCATTCTTGGACTAAGCATGGAAGGCACAAATTAATATGAATCAATGGCAGGAATGCTATGATGGCAACATAGAAATCATCACAAGCCCACATACAGTGTACGTGCCATGAGAGCATGTTAATATCTCTGTGAATAACTGAAAATAACTAGCCTAACCTGAGACCATTTCAAAAGAGGAGACCTTCCACTCCTGACTAGCAACCAAAAACATGTGTTCTGCTTAAAAGGAAAAATGACCAGCTTAAAAGGAAAATTATATAGTCCGTTGTTTCCCAAACTATGGGTCAGGACCCACTAGTGGTGAGTCTTGAAACTAGCAAACTGATAGCTGAAGAGGAAAATGTATTGAGCACTGTGGAAAATGAAACTGAGCTGCATGTATGTTTACTTGCAAGTAGGCAAACGTGCCTCAGGCAAACGTGCCACTTCGAAGGGCAAGATAATAGGAACGCAGTACCGCCAGAATGGTCCCGATCCGATGAACACAGGCCCCAAAAAACACTTCAGAAGGAAGTCCCTGACCTCTCCAAGCTGACAAGGAAAATTTATTGAGCCCTATGGAAAATAAAACAGAGCTGAACATGTGTGTTTTCTCATGAGTAGGTGAACATGCCTCAGCTTTTACCAAAGACCAGGGGAAGGGGAATTGAAGGCCACCAGAATAGTTTTGATCTAATGTACACGGACCTGAACAAATGCCCCAGAAGGCAATCCCCTTCCCATCATAGTGAAAAGGATAAAAACAGTTCAAGCAGCTGATAAAGTAAAACTTATTGTTTTAACCTTGTAAAGCTAGGTGGATCCTGAGCGTCTTTTTGAAAAGTAGTTCCTGTTGCTAGAACATTTAAGAACTATTATCTAACTCAGTGTTATTCAAACTGTGGATCAGGACCCACTTGGTGGGTCGCAACCTGATGTCAGGTGGGTCGCAGAAAGATGGGAACAGCCATCTTGGAAACTGCAGACCTTGTTATATTCCTTTTGTGCGTGTTAACAGTTTGAATTTTCAAGTGAAGTTTTTTTTTTAAAAAAATTGTTTTTAGTTCAGTGCTTTTACATAATATTTTGCCCTAACCTTGCTTTCTGTGTTTCATGGTTGTACAACTGCTGCAGTTTAAGAAAGCCAATTTGCGTTTCAGGAGTGTCATGCTACATGTTACAAAGACAGCACTGCTTGATGATGTCACTTCCTGCCACAACATCACTTCCAGGTTAATGACATCACTTCCAGTAGGTCCCAACATGAATGCCATTCTAAGAAGTGGGTCCCAATCTAAAAAGTTTGAATACTACTGATCTAACCCCATTCAGCTGGCTAGCTCTTGATCGTTTCCTATTCATCTGTAATGACGGATGTGGGTAGAAATGACTACAGACTTACATTTACTATGTCCAAATGGGTCATACAAGAGAGGCATGAAGCTTCATAAGAGGCATGTAAGATTCCATTTGGCTCTCCTTCTGAAATGTTGGGGGCAGCCAAGGTCTTCAGAGGACTGTAAGGAAATAGGAAAATCTGAAATAGGAAATGTAAGGAAAATCTGAGGTCAATAGCAGGGGAATTCCTGATGGATTCTGTTTCCATCTCTGGCCTACTATACTACAAATAGAAAAATTCAGAGGAAAAGATTGTTGGTGGATTTTGTTTTGTTTGTTCCTGTTGAAATTCAGAGTGCACAATTCAACCACACCTAGGCCCTTCATTTTTCAAATGAAACAATTCTTCCTTCGCTTTAGATGAGGAATGCCACAGTACACCATACACACTGCAAACGATACACTAGAGGTCACTATTATGATAAAATAAAAATCCAAATTTTATAGAAAGCTGGAAGGCATTCATTAACTCACTCATAATGGTGACAGAAAATGATAGACAAATGTAATTACAAATCAAATTATTTGGATTAGCCACTTAATAGAATCCAGGCAAGATACCCTGAATGACTGCATTTCTGACTTTTCAATGCTGGTTTTTACTATTCAGAAACACACACACAAACTCTGCAAAAAGATGTGCACTCACACACTCCTGGTTTTGCGTGGGTTGAACCAACCAGGCAGAAATAAAATATGCTAAAGAATAAAGAACTATGGTTTATGTGCATGGAGTCATCTACACCCAGCAGTGTCAGCCAGGTGGTGCATTGGTCAAGTGGGAGGAGGGAAGCAACAAGATGGCTCAGCTCTTGGAGAGGCTGTTCAGCCTGCCAGCCCTCCCTCCCTCCCTCCCTTGCCTCCACCTGGCTCCAAAATGGGGCTATGGCAAGGCATGCAGGGGCGGGGAGCCAGGGAGGGGGCGGTGCTCCTCCTTTTCTGCCCCTGGGCAGCCTATTGGCTGGATCTGCAACTGCCTCCCGTGGCTGCCTGGCTACTGCTATTCACTGGGGTGGCTGGACCGTTTAGGATTTGGCTGCCCTTACGGGCAGTGATGATGGGTACAATGATGGGTGGAATTGTCTGAACGATTTAAACTGTTGTTTGCCTTTCTTTTTTGTTTGCTTGCCAAGTGCACATTCTTGAATTCATGCAGCAGATATAGTGTGCATAAGGTGCAGGCCAACTGTTTGTGCTCTACCACTGAGGTACAGTCCCTTCCTAAGTGCTTCATGACATGCAGGGTGTTTGAAATTGTGAGGGTTTTATTGTAAGCAGGGCACAGCCTGCCATGCTGGGTATTTCAGCTAGAATAACTGCAAATGAAACTGATCCATGATTAGACAGCAAGAGGGCCACTGGCAGTCCGCTTGTGTCTCCGATTGGAAAGGCTGGTTTCATATGATTTGGGCCAAGATTTCCAAGGCTGTTCTTCTGACTTGGGCTATTGTCGAGCGGAATATTCACCGAGTCGGGAAAGGCCCATCTTTCCCGCGCCTTTCCTTGTATGATGAAGCGTAGAAAGACAAGAGTGTCAGCATGAATTTCCCATGGTCCGTCACAGGCAGAATTTTGTCACGGTGATAATATTCATATTTAACGTTCCACCCTGAGCAGATCGTTCCTTTTTTTTTTTCCTGACTCAGCAGCGTAACCTGTCTAGGGCCAGCTCTCTGATTATTTGGGACATGCTTCCTGTTTTGTTTCCTCTAAGCATGTGGTTCCTGATGTTTTTGCACATCTTCGTATGGCACATCCTGCCCAGGGATTTCTTATCAACAGTGTTGACAATGTGTTGTGTCAGCTGCACCTCCTCACTGTGTCTCTATGAGGAACTTTTCTTGCCTTACTGTTAACTGACACGACTTTAGTCTCCTCTGTAGAATAGATTTTGCCATTTACTTCAGTCTTTCACAAGCTTGTCTTGCGCCACATACACAGCCCAATCCTATGCAGGCTGAGCACTGACAGAACATATGTTCCACCAGTGCTGGCACCAGAGGCTGATCTTCTGTGGGGCGACACATGGCACTTACCTGGGGTGCCGTTTGAAGCTCGCATTTGCCCTCCTGCCCTCCCCTGCATCCATCTGGCTCTGAAATTGAGAGCTTACAGATGCTGGGGGTATGTCGGGCTGTGCAGGGGGCAAGGCTTTTGTGCTAGGAGCACGGTGGCACAGGAGGTGATGTCACAACATTGCCGCACACTAGGTGCTACTGGCTGGCACTAGTGTACAGGGGGTACAGGGGGACTAGTGCTCCAAGTGGCACACATGAGGGCACTGCCACCATCCACTGCTAACCTGTATCTTCCTGACACCATCCACTGTACCTATACCCACTGGACATAACCAGAGGTGTCCTTCAATCACATTTGGAGAGTGTTCCGAGGTTTGGGGAGGCTATGTGTGCCCTCCCCGTGTGACAGAATGCCTGTGGGAGGCATCTAAGACGCACTGTGCCAGCTGCTGAAAACACACCGTAAAGTGCTTTCTGGCAGCATGCTCAGTAGTCAGGACTACACTTTTTCATCTCACAGCACACTGACAAGGCACTGAAATGGCCAAGGCACACCATTAGGATTTTTTTTTTACAATTGACAAGGCAAACTGTGCAGCCCATGGGGGGGGGGGGGCTCACATCTCCCAAGGGACCTACTAATAAACGACCCTCTCCCAAATTCCCACAGCATACCTGAGGGCCATTTGCAGCGGGCACACCAATGTGTCACGGCACAGTGGTTGAAAATGGCTAGTTTAAGGGTTGGCTCCAACGAGCAGTGAGTGATGTTCCACTCATGGAACGGGCCTTCAATGCCCTCCTGACATGCTAAAGGCCCCAGCACCCCTCAAAGCCAGTTCTGAGAATTGGAAGAAATTTGGGAATAATGTGAGGCATGGTATGGGGGCTACCGATAGGAGCAAGCAGAAATTACAACCCTTTGTATGAGTGGAAATGCCTTTTTCCAGTCGCACAGGAAACCCTTGGACCTTTGAAACATCACAGAAATTCTGTAACTGACATATTTTAGAATGTTGAGAGCCACAACTCAGTGGAGCTTGTCAGTTTCCATGCAACATAATACATTAACTCCTGCCCCCAGCATTAACATCAGATATTGCTATGAAAGCATGTCACTGCATGATCTACACTTTCTCAGAAACAAGGAATGAAGGAAAAGTTCCTATGAAGGTTCCTTGTGCATTTATAAATATATATATATATTTGCAAATAGACCAGTCTGAGCACTGGATGGAGGAGGCAGCACATTCCTGCAAGCATGTTAGCTGCCATCTCTCCCTCTTTGCTTTTGTACCAGACTCTGTCAGATCGAATCCTACGTACCTTTCTGTCTCTTCCAGAATCTGCCAGCTCACATATAGCCTTCATCTTCACTCACTCCCAAGAAGGGAAGGAGGGAAAGTATCGTTTAGTCCTTGGCTCATCCTCTCAAACCGATGTACTTGAGCCAGCCTCGCTCCAAGCAATCACGCCGAGAATGGCTACAGGGATGGGCAGGTTCCAAGTGTTCTGGAAGTAACTGTGGTGATGTCATCACATCACCACTATTATGTCCAGGTTGAATGGGGTGGGATAGATGGGGCAGCTGGACAACCAGCATGCCTGGGGTGGCATGTCAGTCAGTTATGCCCCTGTGATGGAGCCTCCTGTACAGAAGCTTATTGGACATTTAACATTTGTTAACCCTCTTTTGTCCATTCAGAGAATACTGACTAAGCATTGCCTCACGGCCAGCATCGTCATCCGCAAATGAACTCCAGGAACGCTGGGAGGGACGTGGGCGGGACTTTCATGTGATTGGCAGCCCGCCCATTTCATTCCGCGGCTGCCCTGGCCTCAAGGGGAGCTGCCCCCAGTTGGCGCGGCCCCCCACTGCTTGCCCAGGCACCCGGCGCGCCCCCCCACCTGTCTCCCCTGGTGAGCAGGCACCCCTCGAGGCCAGGGCAGCCGTGGAACGAAACGGGCGGGCAGCCAATCACGGCGGAGCCCCGCGTAAGTCCCTCCCAGTGTTCCGGGAGTTCATTTGCGGATGACGATGCTGCTCACGGCCTTACTCTAGTGTCAGGCTCACAGCACAATCCTATAAGGACAGCAGCATTGACACAATGTTGTTGCATCAGCACTGTGCAGTTAGTGCTGACGCGGAGGCGCCAAGCAGCACTCTCACATTGGCGGTAAGGCAACGGGACCAGCACTGCAGGCAGCACTGGTCCCGGTGCACCCACTCTGCACCTCCCTTGTGCCAGCCGAAGGCAGCTGGCACAGGGGCGGCGCCATGTCAGGATGAGGTTGGGAGTGGGCGGGGGGAGGGCAGTTCTGGACAGACTGTGGATGGGCTGTGGGCAGGTCAGCAGGCGTGCCGGCCCAAGGAAGGGATAGGCTTAGGATTCAGGCCACGCAGTGTCCTCAGAATGCATAGGGGAGGCTTCCCTATGGTAAGGGCACAAACATGCCTTTGCCGCAAGGAGGCTCCAGCCTCCCCAAGCAGTGCTAGGATATGGTGCAGCCCCATTGGCCTTGCCATTCCAGCACTGCTCTCATTCACAACATCAAATCCTAATCTCACAACAAAAACTGTTTCTTTTTTTCTTTTTCTTTTTTAAAGGTCCTCTGCAGTGTAAGGGAAATATGATTTACTAGCAAAAATGATCTAGGGAACTGCTTGTATGCAAGTCCACCAGTTACCAACTGGACAATGCATTTTATTCACTTAATGTATAGATTAGCACAGTGGTTTTTAATCTTTTTAGATCAGGACACACTTTTTAGAATTGCATTCGTATTGGGACCCACTGGAAGTGATGCCATTAACCTGGAAGTGATGTCATAGCTGGAAATTCCATCATCAATCAGAAAGTGCTATCAGTGAGCCGTAATCAAATGACACTCCTTGAGTGCAAACTGGCATTCTTTGACTGAAGCAAATCCACAACCATGAAAAATCCCAGACAGAAAGCAAAATCAGGACAAAATATCATGTACAAGCACTGAAATAAAAACAAAATTGAAAAAAAAAACCTGACTTGAAAATTTAAATCGATACACTCACAAAAGTAATACAACAAGAATAAGGTCTGCAGAAGATTGCTGCTCCCAGCTTTCTGCAACCCACCTGACATCAGGTCGCGACCCATCAAGTGGGTCCCGACCGACAGTTTGAATAACACTAGATTAGCAAACTATTAAGCTAAGCTTTGTTAGTATTTATAAATGTTTGCAAATATTTCGAAGACACCCTGAGCTTTCAGTGATTTCTCTCCTAAGGAAGCCTGAACCAGGATTGCACTGCAGCTCCTAGATCTTCTAAGCATTCAAAGGGCAGCGCAATCCTATGGACCGTGCAGCATCGGTGCAACAGGGTTGCGCTGACGCTGCACACTCAGCACTGAGGCGGGGGCGCCAATTGGCACCCCCGCATCGGCGCTAAGGCAACAGGACCGGCACTGAAGGCAGCACCTCCCTAGCGTCGGCCAAAGCCGGCCAGCACAAGGGAGGCGCCATGACAGAGGAGTGTGGGGATTGGGCGAGGCAGGGAGAATGTGGGCGGGGGGAAGGCGGGATGTGGGCGGGCTTGGGAAGCGCATTCTAAACCCATTCAGGAGGCCATGCATCCCCGATTCGGGCCGCGTGGTCTCCTCGGATCTGCGTCCACTAAATAGCAGATCCAAGGAATGCATAGGGGAGGCTGAAGCCTCCCCTATGGTAAGGGAGCGCCCACTCCCTTGCTGGGGAAGGCTCCAGGCTTCCCCCACCCAGCGTTGGATGTGGAGTTGGTCGGCCGGTCGTGCCATTCCAGCGCTGGGTAGGACTGTGCCTTGAGTTGGGCGCAAGCACATAGTGTTATTGGTATGCTCTCTCTCTCTCTCTCTCTCTCTCTCTCTCTCTCTCTCTCTCTCTCT
>JAJKFI010000049.1:8211247-8252870 GCA_029204185.1 Lerista edwardsae | reverse complement strand
AAGAAGAAGAAGAAGAAGAAGAAGAAGAAGAAGAAGAAGAAGAAGAAACAACTAGTCTCTAGGGTCAAAAAAGATAAAACACCAAGGCAAATAAATACCATACAATGTCAAAGTGGATGGATTTTGCCTGGCTTGGAAAACATAGCAAGGAATGTTGTGTATTTGGAGTGTTGATAGCAGAGTTGGGGGCTTGTGGACCCATTCAGCGCTTGCCTAGCGCGATCGGAGCGGAGGGACAAAGAGATCGCTACATTTCAATAACAAAGTCTTTTATTGGTTACAGTAGCGATAGTCAGAAAGCAAGAAGTTCTATTTGCCGGTCAGCGAAAGCCGGCGAAGGCTTGCCGCGTACAAGCGGCTTTTCAACGCATGTTGTTACATTCTCAGTTTCAGTGCGCACACATGGTACAGACAGAAGAACAAAGGGTGCAGCTAGAGTATATCTGGTAGGTGGGTACCTGCAGACCCTTGTGCCCCATGTTAACCAATGGGGTGCCCCTTGAACATCATGATCTCATGAGAAAGTGGATGTTTGCTAGCCAGCGCTTCCCGTGAGAAACTTTGCCTGCTTATGTTACACTATCTAAAGGGAGTTCAGCTACTGTGTAGCAGATTGCACTAACAAGCTGGGAAGCTGACCACCTCAAGGACACGCAGGTGCTCTATCTGATCTGAAGACGGAGAGACGGAATGCCAGTTTCAACCAGTTCTGGATTGTGTGGTGTGAAACTGCAACAAGGAAGGCAGGCCCTAGTGTCCACACCCGCTCACCTCTGTAGGCAGGGACACCCAGAGAAAGGCCTTAAAAGACTGCCATAATGGATGGATCAGTTTGGGTGATCATAATGGATGGATCCTTCAGACATTCTGACCCAAACCACTTAGGCTTTGCAGCTTAGAATTTAGGATCCTGGATACCACCATTTCACACCACATTGTGGGCACTGTTTTGGATGGTGATGCACTTTCTTCAGTGTTTCCCAACCCTTGTTATTCTACTGAATAACACTTGCTATTCTACTTGTTATTCTACTTGTTATTCTACTGAATAACACTACTGAATATGCACTTGCATATCTAAGGGGTTGGATGGGGGCTACAGGTCCGCCTGGGGGGTAGCATCAACTGTGGTGGTCCCCTTGCCTGCTCTTTCTCAGAGTGGTTGCAAACCACTGAGCTGCCAACAGTTTTTTTTCCCCCTTTTTGCTTGCAACTGGATTCCCATGAGGGGAGGAGTGCTGGCCAGAGCGGCTATTGCAGTGGCAAGGATGCCGTTGGCACTCCCACCGACCAACGTGCAGGTGCTCATTTGGAGCATTTGCAAATTGCTCTGGGCGTCCAACAGCTTATCTCGCTTTTTTCTAGTTAAAAAAAGCCTTTGACCACTGAGAGCGGCTTGCAACCACCTCAAGCCACCTCAAACCTGGAAGTAACTGGCAATGATGTCATGTCATAGCCACCAATTACTTCTGGGTCAGGCAGGGGCAGCATCTAATGTGACTGCTCCATGGTACCCCAGCCCCAGCTATGCCAGTGTATGCATGACCAAATCCTGAAGGTTCCCACTCTTACATAGGAAGTTATATCTCTTGACCTTTCTTTTGGAGTCAAGTCCTAAGTCTGAGGCACCTGATAACTACTGAGGGAAACCTGCAGATGGGCATTAACCCGGCTAAGCAGCATTAGCCTTTCTCTTCCAGACACACTGGCTTGGCATGATGCTGGATGCTGGATCAAGCAAACTGGAGCACCACTGTTCATCCCTCCTATATCTATTTGCAGATTCATGATATAGCAGATCATTGGGAGGGCAAGACAGAAAGCTGCAATTCTCTCTCACAATGACCAAATCCATCTCTTCCATGTTCCCTTGACATGTTTGCCAAGTCTTCAGGCAAACATTGCTTAGGAAATCCTGATTTACACAAATAAAACCAATCAAACAAGCTTATATTGCTGATACGAAGGCAAAGGAAATATCATTTCTCTACATAATCAAGCCTAGTGTGTTCTCTCAAATCCTAGCTTCTTGATTCATTTCGGTATTTATTTATAGATAGATAGAGGAGCTTTAGAGATTAATGGGGAAGGATGAAAGCCGATTTAACCGCAACATCTTCCTGAAAGTTTTTCATTTTTAAAATAGTCAGGTTCCTTCTTGAAGCTTGCACTTCTCACCAGCCAATCAACTGTAAGCAGCTATGGGATCTGCAAATTGAGAAGGGGAACACTGGGCGGGACTTATGCGGGACTTCCACGTGATTGGCTGCCCGTCCGCAGCGTTCCGCAGCTGCCCTGGCCTCAGGGGGGCTGCCCCCGGTTGGCGCACCCCAACGCTGCTCGCCCAGGCACCCAGCACGCCCCCCACCCATCCTCTGCAGCGAGCAGGAGCCCCCCCCATGGCCAGGGCAGCCGCGGAACGCTGTGGATGGGCTGCCAATCATGTGGAAGTGCTGCCTAAGTCCCGCCCAGCGTTCCCCTTCTCAATTTGCAGATCCCATCGCTGACTGTAAGGTAAAGAGACAATTTTATTTTCCCAAGTTATGGGAAATAAATAATCTGGTTGTGTTTTTTTAAGCTACAGTTCCAAGAAATGTAAAACCTTGCAGGGAGCTATGGAGTGTACAGCAATGGAGAAATCTGTCATTTCCCATTTTTAGAGTCACATCTTCCTAGAAATGTTGTTGAGCTTGAGACTGTGTTTTGTAAAACTTCCTGAATGGCTTCCTATATTTAAAGGAATTGTTTTTCCACATTATAAGGGTGGTTTGCAGATCCACCACATCTCTACGATCATTGTAACTGAGTGAAAGGGATGTAGCAAAATGATAGAACATATGCCTTGTATACAGAAGATCCCAGGTTAATTCCTTGATATCTCCAAGTAGGGTGGGAAAGACCTGCATGAAACCCGGGAGAGCCACTGACCCAGTAGACAATATTGACAAAATACTTTTCAAAATATGTGCATAAACCGTTGAAAAGTATGCAAGCCCCATTGACTGCTCTTCATTGATTTCAGTGAGGTTGGTGGAGAAAAGCTCCTCTACAGAGTGTGACCAATGTTTTTGTCAATGCATTTTCACCAAGGAGGATTCAAATTTATTAACATAAATCTAGAAAAACATTTGGAATATACCCACAAACTGGGACTTGGTAATTTGTGCACACATAAATAATGCAACTTATAATTATTGCCTTTATCAAAATATTCAAATTACAGTAGTTTAAACCTACCAGAGCCTGGTATGATTCCCTAATGGCCTTTCGTGCTGAATTTGTGGTGTACCTAGGATTCAGTCATCTCTAGCAATTAGTTTAAGAGCATAATCCTAAACTGGAGTTAGGCCGGTATAAACTAAGACAGCAAAGTTTGGCCAGCACAAGGACCACCATATTTTGACTACTCTCGGAGTCAGGAAGGATGGCTCACGTCTGTGTGCTGGCCTCTCTGAGAGTGGTCCAAACATACTTTATGGTGGCCCTTGTGCTGGCCAGACTTTGTTGGCTTAGTTTATGCCGGTCTAACTCCAGTTTAGGATTGCGTTCTGACTCAGTTTAGGATTGCGCCCTAAATTACTGCAGTTAAAAGATTTAGGAGGCAATCCTAAACTGCGCTGGAACAGCCAGGCTAGTGGGCCTGCACTGTATCCAGCGCAGCTTTGTAGCGCTCCAGAGCCTCCCCGGAGCAAGAGCATGTCCATGCCCTTGCCCCAGGTGAGGCTCCAGCCTCCCTATACAGCGCTGTCGTATAGCAAGTGCAGAGCCGAGGATGCCGCACAGCCCAAATTGGGGCCGTGCAGCCTGGGGATGGAGGCTTAATTCTCTATTAATAGAGGAGGTGGTAGAGCAGCACACTTAGGGCCCAATCCTCTCCAATTTTCCAGCATCGATGCAATCACACTGCAGTTCCAAGGTAAGAGAACAAATGTTCCCTTACCGAGAGGAGGCCTCTGACTGCATGGCCCACTGCAAGATGAAGTGCATACCCCGTTGGCACAGCTTCATCAGCACTGGAAAGGTGGATAGGATTGGGCCCACAGAGATGTATGTGAACAAAGACAACAGCCTGGAGTCATGCAAAATGAAGCATAAACCCATTGAAATCAATGAACTTAAGCCTTCCTGGCTCTATACTGGATCAGGTTGCTCATCTGTGGAACACTACTGCACTGTATTTCTTTTTTATTATGTCTATGCCTGCTGTTTTCAGGTAGCTCGCATGAAAGACAAAGGAACTTCGAAACATGCTTCTGAAGATTCATGGAAGTTGTCAAAATAGCATGCTTGGAATGATGCATGATCAAAGGATAAACACAGGTTGCTCAGAAGTTAGAAAGAGCTAGGAATGTACCAAAATGCATGGGTGTTCTAATTACTTCTGAGATAAAAGGAGCAGCTACATGCAATTAACATCCTGATCCAATCTTATGCATACTTACTTAGGAGTAAATCTCATTTACTGTCATAACTAACTAGTAAGACTTGCTTCTGAATAAGCATTGTGATAGTTGTGAGAAAGAGGCACTTCGGCTTACAAAGAAGCCATTGCATTGCAAGCTTCTTATAAAGAGGCTTATTGCACTGTCTGCAAATATTGATAGAAGAAGGAAGCCTAAGGACAAAAATGTGTTCATATCTTAGAGCACAGATGTGCAGCTGGCAACCTTCGGCTGGATCCAGTCCCCAGAGCAACTTTATCTCCTCCCCGCCAAAATTACCAAATTCTAATAATGGTATAAATCCTAATAAAGGTACAGTAAGCATTGTTTGCTCACATATTTATTTGTAAGGAGAAGCAGTAATATTCCATGTAAAGGTATTCATGTAAAGGTTTGTACAGTGATCTCATGCACATTCTGTAAAGACAAAAGACCACCACTGCCAATCTGTCTCTTGGGTGGAGGTTTCAGAAAGCACATCCGTTAGTCAACCTCAGACTGCGATCTCGCACACCTGTGTGAGATTCATACATGTGAACCCTTGTCTGGTATGCAATATCAACTTTATTAGAGAATCTGACCATTTGCAAGGAGGAGCTTGATTGTTCCAGCTGCTGGACTTGTGTTTGGAGATTACAGCAGCCCCTGAAAATACTGTACAGTCACTACACCCATCACCGTCTTAAATCATTTTGTCTCTGCGTTTAATGCTCTGTGCAGCTTACAAGGATGTAACTGATTGCCCAGCCCAACCTCCTGCCATGTTACAGCATGAAGTTGCACCAACAGAGCACACACTGTATTCTGTAGTGGGGTGTGTGTGTACATGCACATGCACATGAGAAAGAGATATCAGACAGCCTACAGGAGGTAAGTAAAAATATTTCACTTCCTCCCCCCTAGTAGGCTGGTCCAAGGCAATGGTGTTATCCTACCGGTACGCTGGGTGGGATGTCTGGGTGATCAGCAGCCCGCCCGTCACGTACCGCAACGTTACGCCGTTTGCGTAACCAGTTGCGCCGCTTGCGTACGTTACGCAAACAGCGTAACGCTGCGGTACGCGATGGGCGGGCTGCCGATCACCCGGACGTCCCGCCCAGCGTACCGGTAGGATAACACCACTGGTCCAAGGGGTCATTTTACTAGCATAAGTCCAAGGAGAGTCAGGGGGAGGGACTTGCAGGAAAATGGGGGAGAAGATCTGGCATGCGCAGCGGCCACTGGAGTAACCCCCTCCGTCCCCTGACACACACCCTGGTTTCCACCTCACATGCCCTGTTTAGTTACTCCCCCTCCCTGCCCACAGCCTACTGCCGCCACCAACTTACTGGTGCCTGTGGAGCTGCTGCTACATGAGCTGCACCTCTCGTCATTTATGGCAAGGGTCCTACAACCCACAACAGCAGCCCAAGTTCTGCGGGATCATAAAGGATCTTGTGCTGCTAGAACCAGTGTTCCAGCAGTGCAAGGCCCAAATAGGTTTGGGGCCTTAATTCTTAATATGTTATTTTATAATGAGACATGGCACCATCTCTGCAGGTCTCAAAAGGAACAATGGGATTTTATCACTCATTCTCTTTCAATAGAGAGAATGAGTGATAAAGCCCCATTGTTTCAGTAGGGTGATATTTATCAATGGCTGACAAATATCAGTTATCACCCATATCAGTTAATTGACTTATTGCTAAGAGGTTGTATCATCATCAACTGTGAAATGTCACTGTGCACTTTTAAGCTTGTGTTGAGATAAGCCTTGCTTGCATTTTGCCTTGCAACTGCAACAGTGTTTTTTTAATGTTCTTCTCTGTACCCATGTTTTCTGAAGATAATACTCTCCACATCTGATGAGGTGGAACTAGTTCATGAACATGTATGTTACAATAAATTATTTAGCCTTTAAGGTGCCACAAGTCTCTTTGTTGTGGTTGCTCTGGCTGCAGACTAACATGGCTGCCCCTTTGGAAGTTATATTTTGTCTACGTATAAGTGAATACATAGGGAACTGTCACATTTGAACAATTAACTGGTTCTTATGGCATGTGTTGCATGAGAACTTGTAGGCAAGAGCCTGCTCCAGCAGATGCATTAAGTATACTCCCCCCTCCCATTCACACACATATGAACTGAAGTCAGATTTAGCAGTTATTTAGTTATTTGGGGCGCGATCCTAACCTGCCTAATGTCTGTGTGCTGGCCTCCCTGATTCAGTGAGTGTTGCAAATGCACTTTATGGCACACTTGTGACATTCCTGGACCAGCATAAGGGGCTTGGGCTGGCCTAACTCCAGGTTAGGATTTGTTGGGATATTGAATTACGTCCCTGGGAATTTACAGGCCTGAATGGTAAGGCCTATTACTAAGGCCTAGCAGACTAGCAATAAAGTGCTAGGTCATTCTGACCTTGCACCTAGCCTGGGAACGAGGTCATGTGATCTCAGATGGAATGTTGGAGACTATTTAGTCAAGCCCAGGAACAATTGCTACATTCATTCTGCTTTTTTGGTTTCATTCTCCACATACTCTGTGAGTGTGCTGCTGCTGGATTTGCAGAAGCTGTTTGCAGGACCTGTTGGAGCTACTGGAACTGCTATTTGAGAAGCTTTACTGTATGTGTTATCTGTTTGCTATTCTTTGTTGCAAGAAGACCACTTCTGGAAATATAGACGTTCTTGCTAATCCAAGTCTCTGAGTGATTCCTAACTTGAGCTCTGCAACCTTGGGACTTTCCTAAGCCTCACAGCTTTAGTTCACTTTGCACTTTTCTTCAGGATTGCATCCTTACTTACTCAGGACTCAATCCTAAAGAACTGACAGCTGTGGCAATGAGTCATGTTCTGCACCGTGCAGTGAAGTACCAGTAGTTGTTACTGAGGCCTCCTCAAAGTAAGGAAATGTTTGTTGGCTGGCTTTAAGCCAATGTGACCAATGTGACGGATGTGTCGTCACATCGGGCCCCGTGCTTCAGGGGGCCCTGCATTAGCAGGGTGAGCATATTGCCTATGGCTGCAGCTGGGATCTCTGTGGGCTGTACTTTAGTGGGGCTAGGCGAGCAGAGCAGCTTTACCTTGGTCTCTCCCACCTGCCTCTGCCTCTGAACAGCCCAAAATGGGCCACCTGGAAGCAATTGGCAGTGATGTTATGATATCACCACCAACTACTTCCACATGCCATGCTTTGCATGTGGCAGGAACAGGGTGAATGGGGGCCCCCACAGGAATGCCCCACATTGGGCCCCGCCGCTGCTAGAGCCAGCTCTGTTGGAGCTGCATTGCCCTTGCCCTGGTGCTGGAAAGTTGGTTAGGATTGTACCCTCAGAAGTCCAACCGTGGTTACAATCCTATACATACTTTCCTTGGAATAAGTGTCAAAACATAATGGGACGTCTGTGTAGACATGCATAGGATTGTACTCTGTGTTCAGTTGGCCCCACTCCCAGGAAAGTGTGCTTAGAATTGTGTCTCTTGAGTAAAGCCCATTGAATGCACATAAGATTACATTGCATTCTATCTTCGGTAGGATTTTTCACTTGAAGGCAGACCAAATGAGTTCACAGCTTATCATCACAACTATTGCAAAATACATTACAGCTAGCTTCTTGCAAAATACATGAATAGCTGAACTTAGAATTTCATAATTCTGTGGCATGGAATCTTTCAGTCACCACAGAATGCAACCCTCTAATGAATACAGTACTGATTTTCTGAAGAATAGGAAACAAATGTATGTCAGGGAAGCTACAGCCAGGAAAAAAAGGATAAGGGCCAACTCTGGACTTTTTAAATGACTTTGTGTGATTACCATGGTGACATCCATTTGATAGCATTTAAAGCTTCTGAAAACCAATAGTTCCATCCCCAAAAGAAAATGTTATTAAAATTGAAAAAGGGGGAAACTGCTCATAACTGGCCACTGAGAAAAGAGGTGGAGAACTACACTGAATTTTGCTGCCTTAATAAATAACCATTAGAAACATACAGCCAAGGAATTTACTAGTTAATTCAAATTAATATGTAAAATGTGGTCATCAACATCCCACTCTGCTCCCATCTCATTTCTTGGCTCCTGCTACCCCCTTCAAGTTCCCAGGTCAACAATGTTGCAGAGACAGCAGAAGCCATAACTGGTTCTCTTTGTTTTCTGGCCCACAGTCTCCCACCCAGTAAGCCTTTCTTGCCTGCCCACTTTCTATTCTTCATTCCTTCCAATAATGCAGATCTCTTCTTATTCCTAGTACCTATTGCAGGTTTACGCTTGGCTCCTCAAGTTTCATGTATCAACCATCCATCCTTCCTTCCTCTACTTCCTATCTGCTTACTTTGCCCCTTAGTCACCTGCTTCCAAGTCAGCTTTGCTGTCTCCTTCTCGCAGGCCCACCCATGCAGAATACAGCACCACCAAAAGTTGAACACTATGAAGTTTTACAACTTTTCTATCCCTCTCAGTATCTGGACTGCCAGTATTCTAACAGCTTTTTACCTAAAGAAATGTTGGAATGTTCATGGACATTCTGAACGATGAGCTCAGTCAATCAGTGTCAAAGGGTCCACTGCTTATAAGTACAATATAATATGGAGAATATAGCAAATAATTTATTAAAATATGAAATATTTTACTGAAATATTAAACACCAATAATTTAAAATAACAAAAATATTCCTGACAGGAAGTCAGGCAACTGAAAAGGCTACAGTCAGGTAAAATCAGCTGCTTTAATAGACCGTACAAATGTGGTTTATATTAAATGTGTAGTTATATTTATTATTAATAATAATTACTTTTATCATTACCTTATTAGCTATGTTATCACTACTTATTAATTTTCCCATTTCTCCTTGCTCAAGAAATATTCTAACCATGTTTAATGACATATTAAGTTCCACTGAGTTTAATGGAACTTACTTCCTGGTAAGCATGTTTGGGACTGCAGCTCAAATGAACAGAGCAGTAGACGGCTATGTAGTGTAAGTGATGCCTCCCCCCCCAAAAAAAATATTTAGGAATATCCTTGATTTCTGTATTAAAAAGTAGAATTAGCCCAAGACCTCCAGGGGCACTGTGCTAAATGCTGCCCCCATTAAGTGGCAACTTGCCAATCAATACTTATATACCGCTTTTCAACACGAAGTTCACAAAGCGGTTTACAGGCAAATAGTAATAATAATAAAGTTAAATGGCTCTCTGTCCCAAAGGGCTCACAATCTTAAAAAAAAAAAAAAGGCAGACCACCAGCAACAGCCACTAGAAAGACCGCGCAGGGGTAAAGAGGTAAACAATTACTCTCCCCCTGCTAAATATGTATAAGAGAAACACCACTTGAAAAAGTGCCTCTTGCCCAGTTAGCAGGGGCCAACCTCTCTCCTTCCACTCCTTGGATTGAAAAAGCAAGAGCACATTCTAACTCAGCATTTTTCTCTCTTCCATTTTAGCTCTTTTGCTTCTTTCTCATCTTCTTTTTCCAATTCAGGGACAGAAAGGAGGAAGAAGAATAGTGGGGTTGGTGGAGTTAGGCATCCACCACCAACCTGCGACCGCATGAATACTTTAAAGCCCTGAGTAGACCATTTTGTCAAGGACTGACATATTAACTTTCATGTGGTTATGTTTATTCTTCCCTACTCAGTGGACCCATTAAAGAACCCTTGTCATGGGCTTTTGGAGAAAAATACCCTGGAAGCTTACAGCAGAATCCTTCTCTGTGCGAGAAGTCAAATCAGTACGTCCCTTTGTTCAATTGGTAGGGGTGGGGTTGTTGTTTTTTTTGGTGTGATGATATTTTTTCCAAACTTTCTTGATTAAAAGAGCAAATTGTGGTGTGATGTGTTTTTATTCTACATTCTCATTCCAAGTTCTCATTTTTATTAATTTTAAATGCTTTAAAAGTCTACTAGGTAGATGATATAAGTGGTATTCAAACTTTTTAGACCAGGACCCACCTTTTAGAATGGCACTTGTGTCAGGACCCACTAGAAGTGATGTCATTAACCTGGAAGTGATGTTGTGGCAGGAAGTGCTGTCATTGTAACATAATATAATGACACTCCTAGAATGCAGCAATTGTACGACCATGAAATATCCCTGACAGAAAGCAAGATGAGGACAAAATATTATGTAAAAGCAATGAACTAAAAACAAAGCGGTGAACAAAAACACAAAACCCTCAATTGAAAACTAAAACTGTTAATACTCACAAAAGGAACATAGCAAGAGTAAAGTTTGCAGTTTCTAAGATGGCAGCTTACAGCTTTCCACAACCTTCCTGACATCAGGTCATGACCCACCAACTGGGTCCCAACCAGTGGTGGGATTCAAATAAATTAACAACCAGTTCTATGTCCTTCAGGGCGGCCGCTGCCTTTCTTCCCTCTCCCAACCTAAAATTAACAACCGATTCTGCAGAACTGGTGAGAACTGGCTGAATTTCACCACTGGTCCCAACCCACAGTTTGAATAACACTGATATAGTTGATTTAGTGTCAGCAGATGCAGCCACAGTATTGTTTCTAATTGGAATAGTAGCCTATTTAAATTTCTGGAAAATATTTCAGACACCAAAATGCAGTATTCTCTGTTTTTCTTCAAATATTTTAACCCACTACAGGTGGTGTTTTGAGTTTTTATGCCGTGTTTAACAAAACAACAACAACCACCCCTATCAATAGGGCTCCCCCAATTTGAACAGGATTCCAGCCTTTCTATCTGTAACCATTATGTTGTAAAATAATACAGTACAGTATTACAGCTGAGAAGACATTATCTGGGCGCAGCAGCCATTACAGGCAACATTAGACTTCTGTGGCCCCTGTGAAACTTGGATCCATGGAAAGTGGCTGCCTCAGCAAGCTCTTTTCAGCATCTTATCCAGCCAAAACGGAACTTGCTTTTCCTGGCTGCTGCCTGCAAGATCTTTGTCTCGTAATGGCTATTGAGACCAGCTGTGTTTCACGTGGTTAGGCGAACAAGGTGAAAGCTTTCACGCCATCTAATCAAACTAACCACCACGGGCGCTTGCAAGGGCTACTTTATTGCGTGCGCGCGCGCTCGCTCGCGTGTGCTCACTGAGGGACGAAGGAGGTGGGTTTAACTCTTTAAAGAAGTCACACAAGGCTTCCCTCGCACCTCTCTCGTTAGCATTGTCTGGCAAAAGCCAGGCAAAAAAAGGAAGCGTCTGCTCGGTCAGTTTCCTTTCCTGTCCATTTAAGTGAGTGGTTGGAATAATAACCCTTTCTTAACCAGGCGCTCTGTCAGATGGATGCACACGCCCTATCCCACAACGTCGCCCGCTCATGCTGATGCACTGTGGAAACGAATCCCGTTCCACCCGCCTTCCCCTGCGGTGCGCAGGCCAATAAGGACTGGAGTCCCCCCATCCACCCTAGAGGGGCCTCGCCATAGGCCTGCTCGGGATGTCAATCTTGGGTCTCCCCCCGCTTTGGGAACTGACGCAGGGGTGAGGAGACGAGGGGAAACAAGGCTGTGCCGCTTGGGTTCTATCCGCGCGAGCTGGCCAGGAGGAGCGCCAAAGCAGCGATGCTGCGGTTGCGCCATCTGTCAGGAGCCTGGGTGGCGGTGGTGGGAGGGGAGGAGACAGACTGAGGCGGCTTTTTGCAGAAGAGAAAAAGAGGGAGGAAGCGGAGCCTCGCGGCGCAAGCCCATCTTCCTCCCGACCGCGCTGCAGGCAGCCCACGCGCCAGACAAAGCTGCCGCCCCCTCCTCCTCGCTGGGTCCTTGCGGCCTCCCAGCCGCTGAGCTAAGGCAGGGACTTCGGCGTGGCGTCCGCCCATTCTCTTCTTCCGTTCTTATTTCGGTCCTTGCGTTAATAACAACAAGGTTTGGTCGGGAGAGCTGCGGGAGGAGCGCGAGCGAGGAAAAACCCCGAGCTTCCTCTGGAGAGGGGGCACTCCCGCCGCCGCAAGACCCTGCAGAGAGCAAGGGGGCGTTGCTGTGAAGGTGGCTCTGCAGACCGCGTCCTCCTGCGCTTCAGGTAAGAGGACCAGAAGGAGCCGCCCGCTTCACATATAATACAACAGCGTGGAAGGGCAGGGAGGCAGCAGGCGTCTGCTTTTGTGCCGCTGGGCTAGTGGGTTGCCGTGAGGGGTTTGTAGTGTTCGACCCCTTTAGCGGGTTCTCTAGTTCCTGAAGTGCCTTTGGCAGCCCTTGTATTGCTGTATGCCCTCTTCATTCAGAGCGTTCTTCTTCCCTCTCCAGTGTGCGTGTCCAGTGTACACACAAGCGCGTATCGAGAAAAGGGGTGGTGGGAGAGAAACATGGTGGGTTAGTGATCAGTGCTGGGCCCAAAGGAAATTCGGAAGGAGGGAACGTATCCATCTCCACCAGCAGAAATGGTTTGCATTTTAAGTACCATAAAATGCATACATTGTGTCATTCAGCTTAGGCAAGGAGAGACTGGGGTGTGATTTAAATGCCCAAGGAAGGCAAATGCACTGTGTTTCTTAGCCATCTAGACAAATCTAATAGCCTGCTATTTGCGCATGCCATGTAGCCAAGAGATGGTTTGAGTGGTGCTCTTCTCTGATAAGGGTGCCCTGTGTGAGTCTCTGGCAGAAGGTTTTGGATTGAGAAGTTTTTCATGCATTCGATGACAAGGATTTTGTGTGCCCATACATGCAGAAAGGGTAGGTGTTTGCTCCATCAAAGCAAGATCCTGACTACTATTTGGGTTTGGCCCTTGTTGTGACCCAGCTGGTGGCCATGATATGGCTAATGTTGCCTGATGAGATGATCTTAAAAGGAGAGTCATACTGAAGAAAGCGCCCCTGATTTGCCCCATAGTGTGGAGCTGGGCTTTCTGAAATCAGGGTTGCCAGCCCATCATGTTATAGGGTGCTGAGATTGTTCAGGAATACAAGTTGTTCTTTTTTAAAAGAGGGAATGCCTGGATAACCCCTGACGGGAGTGTCTTGTGTTGTGAGAAGATCAATTAGATAACGCTGTGGAGCATGTTGAATGTGGAAGAGGGTGATAATGACTGCGATGATGTAATGCGCTTAATAATTGATGGTCCTCCTAACAGCTGGGCTTTCCACAGGCACATGCTGCCTTTCTCTTCCTTTTGGGCCCTTTGCAACATTTTGAAATTTATCCAGGTCTCCACCCTCTTTAACTTGCACACATTGAGGATTTTATTAGTTTGGTAACGGGAGGGGGGGAGGGAGGGAGAGCCCCTGAGATTCATCCCTGGGCTTTATGTGGTGCAACTTAACTGCAAAAAGGGGGAGTGGAAGAAATAATAAATAAAATGACTCCTCTCTCTCCCTTCCAAATAAATCTTGCAGGATTTGTGTGTGTGACAAAGAGAGCTTTCAGGGACTAAAGGAGATCACAAAATGCCCAAGGGTGGTAAGGTTTGAAAGAGAGCTCTTTTTTTCCCCTTCTCCTTTGATTCTTGTCTCTCCTCCCTGGGGCTGCATCTTTCGCTTTGCCTCAGAAGAGACTGCTGGATCCGCATTTCAGTTCCTTTCCAGGCGCATTTGGGCTAGTGAAGGATTTCAAACACCACACAGTGGGTGTCAGCATCTTGCTGCATCTGCACAGTGACAATATGTGTTTAAGCCAGCTCTTCTTTTGAAACATTAAATCTCTTTTCCAATGCATTAAGCGTTTGTGCTGTATCGTGTGGATTTTTCAATTCGAAATGGGGAAGCCCAGGCCACTTTCTTCCTATACAGAAACTGCAAAATGGAACAAGGTCTTCATTTAGCAGTTATAGTGGATGAGGGGAAATCAGGAGAACATTAAAAGACATAGTGTTGGTTAGATACAAGGACCCACACAGCTGTGTTCCTCTCACTCCTTGCTTCTCCCTCCCTTCAATGACTGTGATGCATTCTAATCCTCAGAAGTGGGGACAGAGTGTGTTTGTAAGGCAAGCACAGTGACTGAACATTCTCCTCAGGAGACCTTGTCACTTTCCTGTCTGTACGCATCCTTCACATCACATCCTCCCTTGCACCACCTAAGCTGCTTTGTAACGATTTGTAGTTTTTAACACAATTTTCTCATGAGAACTCTGAGAGCATTGAAAAAACATTGTTGGGTCCTTTTGCACATTTGCGGATGAATTGGTTTGTTAGGAATTTAGTTTGTCTGATATGGAAAGTGAATGGTAAAAGTAAGGGGTCTTGCATTTACAGTTTTAAGTGATTTTAGGCTTTGGTGGTGGAACAATGGAACAATGATTCACAAACGTTTTAGCACCCGGACCAATTTTTAGAATGACAATTTGTCAGGCCTCACAGGAAGTGATGTCATTAACCTGAAAATGTCATGGCCTGAATTGACATCATCAATGTAAACTTCAAACCTAAGCTGCATTCAGCCAAAGGTCCCATTACACAGTGCACATGTTGTTATTTTACATAGCTTGGAATTCAAGCATTTCAGCTTGAATGTCAAAACAGAATCAGACTTGAATCCTTCTTCAATCACATAGTCCTCCCCCTTTTCCAGCATCCCATCTTCCCACCTATTCAGGGCAAAGCACCATGCCTCTCTCCCACTGCTGCCCTGCCCCGTAGTTCTGTATCCTGAATTTTCAGCTGTATATTTTCAGCGGTAGCTGAACTTGGTGCTCCGCGACCCACCTGAAACTGGCTTGCAACCCACCTGGTGGGTCCAACCCACAGTTTGAGAAACACTGCAATAGATTATTCATGTACTGTCCAATTACTGGGCAAGAGGAAGCATTTTAAGTTCCATTAATTTCTATAGGAGACAGTGAATACATTCTCCCACTAAAACAGAGGGCTGAGGCCTAAACTACCCATTGACAGTGCTGCACCTGGGTCTCGTCCATTCACATATAAAGCAGGGGATGGGAAGCCAGTGTTAAGAGCAGAACTGACAGGAGGGTTCCACAAAGGCTCCTCCAACTACCCATAGTGCACCACTCATGTCACTTTGTCCTCAGCTGGGTTCTGATGCTATAAGTGCATCTAAAGAGCTGGCTGAAGAGGCATATGGGAAGTTGTCTTATTCTGAGTTGAACCATTGGCCTACTTGCCACAGACAAGAAATTTGCCCTGCTGTAGCTGGGAACATTGTGGGCTGAGCCTGGAACCTTCAGTGTGCTCCACTGTTGAGCTACTTCACCTCCCCTAAGATGACTGTGAGGAGGGAAGTGGTAGCAGATTGGGTGGTTTAGCAGCACTCTTCACGCATGCGCTGTTCTTCCTCTTTAAATCAGACCTAGGCTTCTACGTGTGCACATGCACCACATTCTTACGCATGATTGGGCTGGAACTGGAGTTTAAGACATGGGGTCTGCCATCCCACACAAGTTTCAGCCTCAAGGAGTCAATCTTTGGCTGGATGGTCTCCATTCATTAAGCAAATGTAACCATTGTAAGTACAGTTTGTTGCAATAAGTTTTTAACATGTAAAGATTTAATATAGGCATGCCCTGGTATCTGCTGGGGTTAGGGTTAGGACCCCTCTGTGGATACCTGAAACCGTGGATACTGAGGACACCTTTTTAAAAATAGGGGAACATCAGTGATTTGGCTGCAACAAGGTTAAAAAAAAAGAGATTTGTTTATATTAATGTTCCCCTATCTTTGTAATAAGTGTCCCAGTATCCATGTTATCTGTGGATAACTGAAACTGGATACCAAATCAATGGATACTGGTCATGTCTGTATCTTTTATACTGTACTTTTATTTTTATACTGCCTTTTCTCCAAGAAGATCAAGGTGGTGTATATAGTTCCTTCCCTCTTTTATAGGACAGCTCTGGAGCTTGAGGACCACAGAGCAAATGAAACAGTAGCTTTATTTGGGTTGATAATGCTTAAAATACCAGGTGCAAGCTTTTAAGTCACACAGGACTATTTATCAGGCTTTATGTTCAGGACCCTACAAACACATAATTAAGCCAGGGATTTAATTAAATGCTCAGTATCTGCTGAGTTTCCAGTCCTGCACAAGAGGAAATCAAATGAACAGCCCAGCCTATCATTGTCTGGTATGTACAAGAGCAGCCACAGCATCCTGTATGAGACAACTGAAACAAAGCTAACTAGCTTTGTATTGCTGAGCTTGCAGTTTAAAAGAAGTACTTAGAAGTTACAATGCTGTACTGGTGTTGGTGATACTTATGGAGCTGAAGGTGGATCTGGCTTTCCCCACCACCACCCCTGGGGTTCTTTTGTATAGCACTCCTCTGCCATGTAGTGGTGTCTCTCTCTATATTTACACTGGTAAAGATGACAGCTACCATTTTAGGCATAAAGCCTGGCTTGCATTGAGAACCATGAACACAAATCTGTGTTCCATTTCTGAATAGAATTACCATTGTGGTGTGCATTGAGCTTGTTTCCTCTGTTGGTATAGATTCCAATTGGGTGTTAGTGTGCAGAGTCCTCCTGGGGCAGAATACTTGTAATAAGAATCGTGAAAAGATAGGAGTTAACAAAATATCCTGCCATACATGTTTTGAGGCATAAGAGGTTATGAAAAGTGCTGTCTCCATGCATAGAGTGCCCTATTACCATAGTTCCCACCATCAAAGTTCTCCTTTCAGAGGCCAGTGAGGTATAGCACTGTGCTGTGCATTTTATCATTTGACCTGTAGTCTGTCTGGCAGTCTTTTGTACTGGGGTTGGTGTGCTGTGATTGGTTGTGCTATGCAATTTTTGTCCTATGCTGTTGTAAGAAAATGGATGGGAAGAATGCAATTTTGCTATGTTTTCCCCCTTGTTTTCTCTGGATTTACTACTGCCTGTGCCAGCTCTGTCCATTGGCATCGTGTTTTTCTGGCATTTGGATGAATGTTTATCATTTGAAGGTGGGTTGGGAGATGGTACATGCCAAATCGTCCTCATCCCTCCCACTCTATGCCCAGATCTACTCCACGTTTTGGCCTCTCTGCTGGCAGCATGCTCCACTGCATTGTATTTGTGGACAAATACAAATGCAACACCACACATACACAGGGTTATCTCAAAGATAGTATTGGGCTGTAGGAATAAGTTTTGTGCAGACTGTCAACAGCAAAGCATTTGTCTCTGAAATAATTATGAGTTATATGTCAAGAATTAAAAGTGCACAAGATGCCAATCAGTCTGCTACCACCTGACACAGTAGACCAGGGGTGGCAAACTCATTTCATACAGTGGGTCAGATAGCATTTATTATTCCTGCGGAGGGTCGGAAGCAGTGGTGTTATGCTGCCAGAACGCTGGGCGGGACATCCGGGTGATCGACAGACCGCCCGTCGCGTTCCGGAGCGTTACGCCGTTTGCGTAACCAATTACGCCGCTTGCATACGTTACACAAACGGCGTAACGCTGTGGAATGCGATGGGCGGGCTGTTGATCACCCGGATGTCCCGCCCAGCGTTCCGGCAGCATAACACCACGGGTCGGAAGTGATGTCATAAAGCAGGAATTTATTTCATTAAGTAGATTGTGACCAGAAATAAGCACTTTTTTCTCTCTTGAGAACATTAGCTTCAAACGGCAGAAAAGAACATATGCAAATCTTGATCATATTCTCAAAATATGCGAGAGCCCAATTATCACATGGGCTGCCCTTTCTGCAGTAACAGCATAGCTCAGCAGCTGAGAGCAGTAGATGTGGTATTGAGAGAGCCTGAGGGCCGGATAAAGAGTTTACGGGGAGTGGGGGCGCATCCGGTCCCTGGGCCTTATGTTTCACACCTGTGCAGTAGACAATGGCATGAGATTTTGCTTAATTAAAAAATCCAAATTTGCAATCAGTTTTCAAATAGACAGATAGTAGGCCTTGAGAAATAGAAGGTGCCTACTGAATTTTTCAAAGGCACAAATGCTGGGTGCTGCACAATGAACATTTCTGTTTCCCAGTAAAGAAGATATCTGCTAAAGCAGATGGTTGCTAAGTATAAAACTGTGAATTTGCAGTTATGGTATGTTTTAATAGGAAAAAATTATACTGCCTGAGGAACCTGAATGATGTTATCCAACTGGTGTGTGTGTGTGTTGTAAAGTAAATATATAAAGGAATGGGTGGAGTAATATGAGAAGGGACCTGGGGCCAATAGCCCTGTGGGTTTCTTTAGGATGAATGCTAGAATCCTAGGCATAATATGATTTCCAGTGGATTTATGGTCTAATAAAAATGCAATTGGACAAGCTAAGACTGTCCACCGTCTCCAAAAGTATGCTTCACGTTGCAGTATTTTTAGGAATTACAGTTAGGGCTTTAACTGATGTTTCTTGTAGTACTGGTTTTTTGTTTTAACATAGCATTACTATGTTGCTAAACACTTTATTCTACCATCTTTTCTTTCTTCTTTTCAGTCCATTAAAATAAAATGTTGAAAAGTTTATACAAGTCAAGTTCATAGTGCTGCACTGGCAAAGAACAATTACTTGCTATGTGGTAATGTTGGCATGTATTATGTGGCTGTTATGGAAGCATTAATTGTGGCTCAAGAGAAAGAAGTTGCACACTTCTCTATGCCACATAGGAATAATTTGATTCTTTGGTATGAATCTAGGACACTGAGGTTATTTATAGTCCCAGAGTGTATCTGGTAAGTCGAGACTATATTTGTAAGACATGCATATAACAACTCAGCAGTTTAACTAGGAACCAAATATTTCAGACATAAGTGCAATCTTGAACAACTATCAAGGGAGTTGCAGGTCTAAGACATTTTTTTTGACTGGGTAAGAATTTTTTAGAAGTTGAAATGAATCCTGCACAAAAAGGAGTGTCAAACTAATAACATAAGAAGAACTTGCCTAGACCAACATTCTGTCTGACTCCACAGCCTCTTGCCTTTAGGGATGAGCCACATGTCACTGGGAAGTACACAAAAGCCACATCTCAACTTTTTTGTTCTGCATACCTCCCCAATATCTGCATACTACCTCAATTAAATAGAATCTCCACATGCAATTCTATCTAACAGCTGTTGACAGACCTTGTTGTTGTTCAGTTGCTAAGTCGTGTCCGACTCTTCGCGACCCCATGGACCTTAGCACACCAGGCCTCCCTGTCCTCCACCAGACCTATCCCCTATGAATTTGCCTAAGTCATCCCCCCCCCCCCGCTTGTACACAGACAGCCATTCCTTACATGGCTGTTATCCCTCCTCCATGTAAGGTAACTGCATACAATATCATGTGATTAGCACTTCATTTACCATACAGATAGTATGCGTCCAACCATAGCATGGAATATTACAGTAGGTTGTAGTACATTCCTGACTGGAATGTGAAGAGGCAGAATTTTAAAGGAAACTTTACACTTTAAAGTGTCATCCTTTGGTGACTAATGAGAGAGCTTGTAGATAGGAAAGCAAGCTTTGTATTCTGGTGTTTTAGCCAACAGTATTTCACTTAAAATGTGATTATTTACTTAAAGAATCAAACCTGAGGAGGGTATTTTACCATGTAAGAAGCTTTAGAATGCATCTTGCTGACAGATATTGGCATTTTCTTTGGACACTGGTTCAAAGAAATCTGCCTACCACAACTGAGAAACAGCAGCATTGAAAGCTATGGATTCCCAGCATGGCTTTTCCGTTCAGCAAATGAACTGTGTTAACTTGCAACATATGCAAGTTCTGTAACTTTGGTTTTTTTATTTAGCTGCAATATTTAGCTGCAATATCAGTTGCTTTCATCTGATAATTTCTGGCATATAGTAGCACAACATCGACAACACCATGGTCCAACACAAAATGGACAAGACCAAAAAGTACTAAAAGTTAGGAACTGAGCAACCCCTCCAGTGCACAGAAGCAAATTGCTAGGTTTAGTTAGGCTTGTGGCAGGCAAGAATTTCTAAAGAATTGTTTAGAAAGAATTCTAAATCGAGAAGATTGTTGTAAACTGGAAGATAAGTTGTTCTTTGGTTGTTAGTATGCTGCAAATGACCTACATCCATAGCTATGGGCTGGCAGATTACAAAAAATGTGTACTAGTAACTTATTGACTACATTTTTACTGTTGGTTTGTTTTATACCTAACTTGTCAGGCTTTGCTTTAAGATAAGTCTCAATTGATGTATCCTAAATTGAATTTGAGTATCTTCTGCATCAGAGAGGATGAGCTCCACATGATAGGGGTTCATTCCCACAGGCACTTCTGAAGGACTTGGGACAGTTTACTCCAATTGTTTTTTTTATAGCAATCTTTCACAATCACTGTATTGAAGGTAATGTTTTTGTCTATGCTGGAAGGAAAGAAGCAGTTTCTGTGTAGTGATCATTTTCCATTTATAACAATTTATAATAATATAAATTATAAATTTATAATAATATAAAATTAACAATTTCTTCCCATAAAAGCCCTCCAGCCTGTAAAAAGTAGAAGCAATCTATCTTTCCTACCTGGCTTTGATCTGCAGTTCCCAGGCACTTTCCCTGGGCTAGGACGTTCTGGGATGTATTCTTCTGGCACTTAAATTTTCCTGGATTCCACACCTTCCTGGTTATCTGCCCTTTCGGCTGATTCTGTAGCTGAAAAAGGTGCTTCACTGGCCTATGCCCTGACAATCTTTCCAGTTAGTTGGGCTGGCAATTGCTTATAGTGTCTCTTGAATCTCCTTCTGAATGTTCTATGTAGGTAAATTTTGGTCATTCTGCCAGTAATAAAGAATTATTTTATTCTGATAAAGAAAGAAAAGTTAAGAATAACGGAACGGAATGCGGGATGAGAAACATCTGGCCTGTGTGCCTATGAAAGGGGATTTGACAGTTTTTTGGAAGAAAAGCCCACCACAGGTTACAAGCTGTAATGGCTATGTGCAACCTCCTGGTTTTAGAAGGAGGCTGCATCAGAATGCCAGGTGCAAGGGAGTGGCAACAGGATGCAGGCGTATGTGCTCACTGAGGCATCTGGTGGGCTACTGTGAAATACAGGAAAGTTAGACTAGAGCCTGATCCAGTGAGGCTCTTCTTACATTCTTAAAAACTTGATGCAGTCAAAGTTAAGTACTGGTAATTTTGTCCTGCTGGTTTCAGTGGAAGAGTTAACCATGTACTTACATCTCCTGCACAGAGACGTAAAGGGTGGAGCCTGTGGGGCACCTGCCACAGGGTGCTACACCGGGGGGGGGGGTCAGTGCAGACCCACTTTAAAAATGTTAAGAAGTTAAGAAGAAAGCCCCAGATAGCTTCCCCTACTGTTGTGCAGCAGAATCAATGATTTCACGTGTTGGTCCATCATTCAGTCCAGAATGATGCTGTTGTACCACATGAGCATTTGATTCTGGAATTCTGCTCCTTTCCACATAAACCAAGATATTTGCATCAGATTTGATCATCCGTGCCTGAACTAAAACTTACTTATTTTTTTCAGCAAACATAGCACAGAAACTGAACCAATGCTACGTGGTTTGTCTCAAGTTCCTGCACAGTGGGTTGCACGTGAAGGCCTGTGAGAACCACTGGAGCCTTTGTGTTTAAAGCAGGAACCTTCTTTCTTTTAGAATTTGCATGCATATTATATGGAAGCACTTACTCAGTGGAAAGGTCCTGTAAGCCTGTATGTCAAGCTACACATGCTCTGGTCATGACATAGGAAAGTTAGAGCAAAGCCAGACATGACCACAGGAAAGAAGCTTGTGGCTGTGTGTGCAGGAAATGTGGAGAATTTTATGCTTTCGCTTGAGAATCATGTTGCCTGATTTTCTTCAGATGAAATCTGAATCAGGAAAACTAAACAAACTTGTCCTGACTTATCCTTCTGTAAATGTGCTCTATAAGTCTCCACTGCAATTTAAATATATTTCTCTGTATTAAAGAAAGTTATTCAGATCCAGAGCTATTTCTTACTAAGAGTCCAAACCTAACTATTTCAGCATTGATTCCTATAGGGCACATGCCACTTCTGTTCCTTTACCTTGAGGTAAGCTTCTGCTTCCCCAATGGGTCTCCTTGGATGTATGCCAGCTATATGCTGAAGATGCAACATCCCTACGGGTGAGAACAAAATTATAATTACTTTCCTTGAAAAATTGATTGGGGGATTTCTGCTGAACATGGGTCAGGTATAGCTGAGAGGGATTGGAACTCTTGGCTATCTCATGTAGCAGGAGCAATGATGTTGGCAGGAATGCTCAGTTACTTATTTGAAACCTTTTTAAAGCATTTAAGCTGAGAAGAAGCCTTAGGCTCAGCAGGAGAAAAACTAAAAAAATTGCTTCTGGGCATGTGTTAATATCTGGGGTAGTGGTCCCCAAAGTCCTACTTAGACTTTGAGAACCCTGTAAGTCTTTGCATTCCACATGTATGGGGGGGGGGGAGAGAGATGTTCAGTTCAGGTAGCAGCCTTCCATGCTCTCTGGAACTCTAGAACATGAAGTCTGGGAGCCTTTCAAAATGGCACCTTTTGATGCATGAGAAGCTGTTGATGGCATTAAAATTGGTCATCTCAACACTTTGTTTGAGCAGGGAACAGTGCAATCCAGAATGCTGCCTGATGACATTATGGGTCCACCCCTCCCATTACAAAAAAAGACTAGAGTCCTTACCATGCTCTCTCTGTGGTGTCATAAAACCCAGAAGTGAAGGACATCTGGTTTTATTTACAGGGACATTGTAAACAAAGGAGTGCAAGGAAAATGTTGGGGAGTAATAATCTGCTTCTCTCTCCAAGGAGCAGATAATTGCAATTTACACGGGTTTTGGAGGTGGGACGAGGAGGTGATGGCAGCAGCCACGGCAGCAGACTTGGGGTGAAAGGCACCCTGAATCTGCAGTTACTTGACTGAATGAGGTTTACTCATGTTCAACCATTTTATGCCAAAAGTTTCTGCCTTTTATGTAGTTTGTTTGCTCACTCATGACATTGTACAGATGTGCCCCAGTATCCACTGATGTGGTATCCATGGATACTGATACATGATACTATTAAAAAGATATGGGAACCTTTAATACATCTCCTTTTCTTAACCTTGTTTCAGCAAAACCACTGATGTTACCCTATCTTTAAAAAAGGTGTCCCCATTATCCACAGTTTCAGGTGTCCATGATGGGGTTTGGAACAGAACCCCAGTGGATACGGGGGCATACCTGTATGTGACCAGACTGTGATGGCTGACTGGTAGGTGGGCGTGGTGCACTGTCCTGTTCTTGGGCAGAGGCAAATAGGCTTTGGTCCTTTTCTGCTGATTCTGTAGTAATCATCATGAACACATGGGTAGAAACGGCCAGGGTATGGGAACTGGACGGAATGAAGCTGCTACCCTGATTAAAAGTCAGGCTCAAAGGATATCCTTTATGCTGTATTAACAGTTAGTAGAATTTATCATTTTCTAGGTTAACAGTTCTAAAGCACTATGCAGCACTTCTGATGCCAGTACCACTCTGCCCTTTCAGCTCAGAAAGACTTCATGAACAGCAATTTTCTTGCCAATTTTCTGGACAATGAAGCAAGCCAGGAGCAAACCAAGAGATACCTGATAGCCTCCTTTTTCCCATCCCACATTCTTTGTTTTCTATAAAGGGTTCTTCCTTTTCCTTTTATTTCTTTTTGTGTCTAGGGTAATTACTGTAGAAAGAATTGAGGGTATTATGGTTCAAGGATGGCAACCATCATTATGTTTGGCATCCATTTATTCAGATAAATGACCTTGCTTTTTCCTTTCTCACCCCCACCTTCAGAATAAGAAACGCAAAACACTTGCTTAGCTTGGAAGAATTTAGGCTGTAATCCTATCCACACTTAACTTGGGAGTATGCCCTATTGACTATAATGGGACTTACTTCTGAGTAGGGCTGCATAGGATGGGGCTGTCACGTGTTTCATTCCAAGTATATAAAGTATATTCAGTGGTTCCCAAACTTTTTAGCACCACGATCCATTTTTCAAAATGACACTCTTACTGCTTCAATCAATCGATCATATTTGTATAACACGTTTTAACACAAAGGTCAGGCAAATAGACCACAAAGCGGTTTATAGGCAAATAGTAATAATAAAGTCAAATGGCTCCCTGTCTCCAAAGGGTTCACAATCTAAAAAAATACAGAACAGCAACAGCTACTAGAAAAGACACTGCGCAGTGGTGAAGAGGAGCAATTACTCTCCCCCTGCTAAATATAAGAACACCACTTGAAAAAGTGCCTCTTGCCCAGTTAGCAAATTGTCCACAGGTGTGCTGTGGAAATTTGAGGGAGGGTCATTTATTAATAGAGCCACTGAGGGATGTGAATCCTCTATTGGTAGCACAGTGTACTTTTTCATTTGTCAAAAATCTGATAGCCTGCCTTGACCATTTTTAGTGCCTTGTCAATGTGCTGTAGGATGAGAAAAAAGCAGCAATTTTCAACCTGTCAGGACCCACCTAGCTTTATAAGACTTATTAACAAAATTCACATTAACTACTGAAGCCTCTGTTTTTACCCATTGCAAAAATCTTGTCTTTAACTTCCATGTCAACCTTAGTTGCCTATGTCAGCTACCCTTTCCATCTCTTTTACTCATGATCAGCATCTTGTTTTTCATCCCATGTGTTTCTCCCACTTTATTTTGATTTGTCAGCCTTTTAAATAAGGCCTTTTAACTTCTACAGTTGGATCTGCCTCATCTTGATTAGGGATGCTTACCAGGCTACTCAGGTTTTTTGCTGTTGGTCTTTAAGTGGGACTGCTTGTGTTTAGGGGTTTCTTAATCTGGGAAAGACTTCTCTCAAGGTGACCTCTTTCTGTCTGGGCTTTGGGTGGTGACAGTGAAGACTACTGTCCAGTACACCCAGTTTTTTTCCAGTATACCCAGTAAGGAGAATGAAGTGGAAAATGAATCTTCACAAACCTAGACATAGCTTTTCATCTTCTCTTATAGTTGGTGTGGATTATGGATTCTACCTGATCACTTTAGCTGGTCCTAAGAAGGGATGCTCTTTTTCTTTTTTAGTAATACAACTTCACAAAACAGAAAATAGATTTGACATATATAAAGCGAGTGTGGAGTAATGATACGTCTGTTAGGAACGGTGGACCCCTCTGACCCACTGTCCAATCCTTCAAATTATTAGGAGTGTTTGATCCTCCTGACCCAACACCCCTGTACCAAATACCACAGAGGCAGAGAGAGATGGCAGCTTGAATTTCTTTACTGCAGTAAAGGGAGGGGCAGGACCGAAGTCCAAGACCACTTCTTCGAACAATACATAATCATAAATTAAATAGACCCTATTCCGTGTGCAGCCCCTCCTCGTTTTCACCATTGGCTAAGTGACTTCCGAGGTTACAGCCTTCCCATCTGCCTATTACATGTTTTCCCTATGTTTCCCCTTGATACGTACCCCCACCCTTGCATACGTCATCGCATGAACATTTAAAACAACTTTTGTGCTCCAAGAGGCGTACAAGTTAATATTCATTAATTTCATTAAGCATGTGCAATTTGTTACAACCTTCTGTAAACTTTTCACCCCTTGCTAATCTACCTTGTTAGCAAGACACTTGGCTTATCTACTTCTGTTTCTTCATGTATCTACTTTTGCCTGTGTGTAAATGAGCTTCGGCTTCTTTCTATACTACTCCCTAAATATTTTTAATGCCAAGCTTTTGAAGCTGCTATGCTTACTATTAGTGAATAATTCTGAATGAAGCTATTCTCTGAGTTAGCTATTTGCTCCAAATTACAGGCTTCATCCCCTGTTCTCAGTCTTCTGAGAGCCCCCAGTTCCAATTCATAAGCTCTCAGTTCCGTTTTAGTACTTTTAGCATTTTTGTCCCAAATCAAAGATGTTGTGATTTCTGCCCCAGATGTTTATTCCTTACACATCTAAATTTCTTAATCGTCTGTGAAGTATTAATCATTGATCATATTAAAAATTATATCTCTTAGACAGTCTCATGTCTTTACATTCTTACCTTTTTAATCTCCTTACCAATTGTTCTAATCCCTGACAAAGTACTTTATAAATATATATCAACAATTTACTCATCAAATCCTTAATTCATTACACTGATTTTTTTCCTGGTTTCTAGTTATTCATAAACATCTTTACTAATGTCTCTTTCAAGTTGTAAGTTTGTACATTTCTACTAGGTCCAATATTTTTATCCACCAATCTTCAACTGAAGGCACACTCCTCTTGATCAGAGTGGCTAGGGCTTGGTTTTTGTTCCTGAGGTGTCTGGCTCATGTCACCAAACTGGATTGTTGTGAGGGGTTTGTTTTTTATAAAATAGTGTTTAAAGGTAACTGTGCTTTTAAATTTACTGGTAGGTAGCTCGATGTGAATGATTGTATTTTGTTGAAGTGTATTTTGAAAAGTATGTTCCACATACTTGGAGACAGTTTGTAGTTGGGTCATGATCATGATCAAGAATCTTAATGTTCACAAAATTCACTTTTTCAAAATGCAACAGATAGAGCTGCAAATGTACAACTCATGAAAGTAGAACAGAAACCTTGTTCTGGGGATTTCTTCAAGAAAAGACAGAGCGGAGATGGTATTGAGTAGAATGTAATGGAACTGTTTTGCAATTTGCCTGCAAAGCAATCCTCACTACACTCCCCCACTCATGGTTTTGTCAGAAGATATGTGTGAATGTGGATATAGAAAGCTAAAATTTGTTTTTATAGAAGCTCATGACAGAAGTTAATGAGATTAATATTGGTTACTGTATGAGACTCCTCCCAACCTAGCAGTCTGAAAGCATGTAAAAATGTGAGTAGATAAATAGGTCCGTGCGCTACGGCGTATAGTTATGCTGGCCGCATGACCATGGAAGCTTGTCCTGGGACAAACGCCGGCTCTTCGGCTTAGAAACGGAGATGAGCACCGCCCCCTATAGTCAGTCACAACTAGACCATTCGGTTGTGGGGAAACCTTTACCTTTTTTACTGTATGAGAGCAGCAGTGAATAAAGTAGACCAAGTTATTAAAAGCGTTGGAATTTCCATGAGCTAGCCGTAAAGTAATATCTAATGATATATTTAAGAAAATTGCCATTTCCCAAACAATGATCATACACTGAAAATCTTTGCCAAAAAAAAAAAAAACCCTCAGAGTTTTGTGTGTTCACACTGTTTGTCTGAATCTCACCAGACTAATGTGGTGACAGCTCTTGGACTTCTGTGCTGATATTGTCAGGGTTGTGAATTTTGTGATATTCTGTGAACACCCACTGTCCAGGAACTGGACTAAACTCCTATCATTGCTTTCCATGAGAGAGCAAGGAGCCAACATACAACAACAATCTGTAGTTGCCACTGTCATAGGCTGGGTAATTCAGAAGCAGTGACCCTGAAGGATGTAGAAGTTACAGATTTTAGTAATCTGATATCCCATTCGGCTTCCTATTGATTCTTAAATGCTCCTATCTCTATAGAATCCTTTTAACTAGGAAAATATGAGACTGTGAAACCCTGCCAGTAACTTGAAGAGCTTGACCTAAATCCTCACAACAAAAAGAAGAATCTTAATTAAGCTAGACAGCTGGACTGTTGTCCCAGTGCTGTTGCCAAATATTTTTTTCTGAATTCTGCAAATGTTATCCTATCTCATAACAATATAGATATCTCATTATGTAGCATTTACAATATTCTTAAACTTATTTGCTATTAATAATCTTTTCTAAAAAGGTTGCTTGGAGTAAAGTATATGAAATGTGATTAATGTTGTGACTGCATATTTATTTTTCCGCAAATATGTGGCAATATTGTTGGTATAATAGGTTGGCACATACAGGATCCGACAATAAAGCCAATCTCAGGGATGTGATCTGATTCCTAGTTTTGTAATTTGCTGCAATCTCTTAATCATAATAATGTTTAACAAAGCATAAATAATATGATTACAAAACCCTTGCATTTTGTTCCAGTTGAGTAAGATCTCTTCTTAAAGGAAGGTAGCTAGCTGGAAAGGGAAACCGTTGGAAAGGATCTTATTTGAATGGAGAGATTTTTCTTTGATTGGTGCTTCAGTGCGGTTCATGAATGAGAGGAACTATGCAGCAAGCACTTGGTTGTTGCCAGCTTTGTTCACTTAAGCCATAGTTACTGGCAGGCTGAAATCTGGAGCAGAATTTCTTGTCCTAACATCTAAGCATGAATGCCAAAATGAACCAAAAAAAATTATATAGGCTACAAGAACATGAAGGGAAAATGTACTTTGTCATCACCACTTAAATCACCACATGCTGAACAGTGAAAGCAGCAGATCAGAGGATTTATTTCTGAGATTTATTTCTGAGATTATTTTGCAACAGCTGCTAGGGCATTCATATAAGGGGCAGAACATGGAGGAATGGAGTTCTAGTTTTGCCCACACTCTTGCATAGGGACACTACATAGGGACACTATATTTTAAAATGTGGCTTGTATCTGGCAAAGAAAACCAGAACAGAATCCTTTAATATCCTGCAAAGGTACAGTGGTTTGGCTTGGATAAAAAAAAATTGGTGAGTCATTTAGCCCGTGCCTGGATATGATGTGAACTAGGATTAGTCTGAACCCAAACATGACCGCAATCAGTGGGTTTAGGACTGAGAAATCAGGATTTGAAACCATGGTTTGAAATGTTTGCAAACTAGTTTGCTGTTATATCTGAATTCACAGACCACTAACCACAGAGAGCTATTGCTCTGTTTCAAGAGAACTACAGTACCACAGAGACAGGACTACATGTATTAATTTATGAAGCCGAGTCTTAAGCAGGTGAGAGAAAAAAGCAGCTTGAAACCATGATTTGCCAGCTGTATGTCTGAAGAAGTTCAAACTCTGAGTAGGTTCTTAATTATCATTGGCACAACCTATGGTTTTACAGTATGTTTTATCTCCGCATTAGATGATACATTTCTACTGTATGAGAAAGGAATGTGAGAAGGGGTACCTGTCTTCTGACACCCTAGTCTAGATACTGACAAATGTGACAAAACTACAGTCTACTTCCTCAGATGCATCTGATGAATATGCAGCTATGTCATGCTTGTAATAAAATTGTGAAACCTTATAAAATTTGAAACTGAGCATTGACCCTATAAAATGTACTGATTTGCTCCATTCACTTGAATAAACGATTCTTCAAATCAACCTGGTCGTTTTGAACATGGGTTGTGTGTGTTCTAAGTAATTTTACTAGCATCAATCTTTTAGCTCTTCCAGTGCTGAAAGTGGTGTTTTGTAATAAAATGGGAAATGCATATAGTCAGGAAAAGTGGGTAATTGATGGTCAAAATTGTTACCAATCTAAAGACTGCTACAGACCCCATTCAAGTTGTTGGAGCCTTCCTTCCCAGCCACTTCTACATGTTGAGCATGTACAGGGGACAATATTCCCATTGAATATTGGATTGCTTGCATAGTCCCTGGATTGCTTGGATAGTCCCAGCATATGCGTCATAGAATCCTAAAATTGCTGCCTCTCTACAGAAGGGGATCACACAGAAAAGTCATTTAAAGGCATCTGTAGATTCCAATTAATTACCTTTTCCCATCTTTTTGAGCTACTCAAGCATCTTTTTCAGTTGTTCCCAGTCACCACCTAAGCTAGAACAGTACTTGCTCCTGCAGCTCTTTAAGGTGTCTGTTTCCTAGCTGAGTTAGGTCATATGTATGTCCTATCGTTCTGCTCTATGATCACCTGCCTTGCAAAGCTAGGAATCTGGTATGTTTCTTGCCACATGGTGTTTTGAGGTGTAGCTATGTACGATGGTAGTGTGAGATCTGTGATCAGATCTCTGTCTCTCTCTTCCCCCACCACCCAAGTGTGAAAGCAGTTATGAAAATGGCTAAATCAGATGTGGGCTATGAGTGAAAGGGTTTAACTCTTTTCTCCTGTGTAACTTTACTGATGGAAATCTCCCCCATCAAGATGCTACATTCCAATTCTATATGCATATGTTCATTGCTGGGCTTTACTCAAGCATTTTGCACTTCGACTGAAGAGAGATTCACTCGCACTCATGTGGCACACTTCATTGGTGTTTAACCTTACATGCCTCAATTCTATGTTTTTATTTCAAGTATGCTTGCTTAGAAGTTGTACCCACAAGGCTGGCTCATCCATGATGCCTCAAACAGCATATCTGTGGTAGGGAAATCTCTGCCCACCTACTTGACTCCACCTCTTCTCCTTCTATTCCCTGAATTGGAAAAAGAAGTGGGAGACAGACAGTGAGAAGAAATATAGAAGGAAGTAGAGTTCAGCTAGAACATGGGAAAGTAGGCAGAACAGGCTGGCCTACCATCAGATTAGGGGGGCAGCTTTTGATGTGCTTCTTGATGTAGGATTGGTTGCAGAAACTTGATGACACAGTCAGAGGAGAGAACCACAGAGAGGTGTTGGGAGGTCTTGTGCTTTGCAAGCCTTAGTACTAGTGTTAAACTTTATCATTACTATAACTTGCCATTTCAGTTGGGCAGCTGACAGACAGCAGTATATGGATGCAGTGATTTTTCTGGCCTGAAGGATTGTGATCTTAGTTAAGGTGGGTCGCAGAACTGGTGCCCTGTCCATTTTTTGGTGGAGGGAAGGAGAAGTGAGAGACACACCAAGAGTGTAAGCCTGCAGTCAGAGCCCTGTCTATTTAGTTAAAGAATTTATAGCCTGACTTTCCCTTGCCAAGCAAATGCTCAAGGCAGTTTACATGAGCAAGCTAATCTAAAACACTATTTTTCAACAGGGTTTTTACAAATATACAGCATTCTATAATCCACCGAATCTTTAGTTTCAGATTACTGTAGCCTTCAGTGTGGTTCTCTCCTCTGGCTGCATGCCATCAAGTTTCAGTGGGCCTAAGTCAAGACTGAACAGGTCTTCAAAGTTGTTCTCCATTCTTTTGCTGGCTGGCCTTCTCACATACTTCTTCACAACTCTCAGAGTGCAATCCTAACCTGGAGTTAGGCTGGCACAATTAGGCCAGCAAAGATTGGCCGGCACAAGGGACACTGTAAAGTATGTTTGGACCACTCTCAGAGTCGGAGAGGCCAACACACAGATGTGCGCCACCCTCCCTGACTCAGGGTGTGGTCCAAACGCACTTTACGTTTGGATGTGTCCCTTGTGCCAGCCAAACTGTGCTAGCCTAACTCCAGGTTAGGATTGCGCTCTCACTTGCATGACTAATCAGCTCATTGGTGACTCTGTCCTGCCACAAGTGGTACAGCAGCTTGTCACATTCTGTCTCCCATCCAAAAACAAGACCATGGATTCTCCTGCTTAGCTTCAGGCAGTACCAACAGCTCAACCACCAGTCCACACTTCTATACTTTCATCATACACCCTTAAGTAATTCTTGTAAGTTAATAGCATGTCCTGTGTTGCAGGTTGGAGAATCAAGGCATAGGGCACTCCCTGCTGAGCTCTGCACAGCGCAAAGCCTGGTAATCTGGAAGTCATGATGTGGCCAAATGTCCAGAGGCTGTGTTGCAACACTGCACAGCTGAAATAGGGGTCCATAGACCAGGGCAGACCCCTTATAGTGAGCATTAGATCAAGGTTGTGTTTTAAGTCTGGAAACTCCACTCATTGCATGAGAAATTAAATGCCTTATGTTTTTTTGTTTCATTTTCTATTTTGAGGCAAATAAATCAATAGAGATACTTCTCAGAGTGTACTTGCAGCCATAGCAATGGCTAGATTAATGACATTTTATTTATCAAATCAAGCACTGAAATGGTAAAATACAGCAGATTATTTTAGAGCACCGCTTTCCAATCTTTTAAGCGCTGCCACCTTCTTTGTCGGCAGTGGTAGCCAGGTAGTGCCCCAGAATACTCTGCAGCATTTGGGTAACACCCAGAATGCCTTGCAGTACCACAGCTGGCACTGGCCTGTGACCCAGTTGTTAGCCGGGTTATACCCCAGAATGCCTTGTGGTGCCACAGGGCGCAGTGGCCCATAACTCTTCAAAAATTGGGTTGTGACCCACATTTTGGGAATAGCTGCTGCAGAGGCATTTTGTTCCTATGGCCAAGGCAACCGTAAACTGAGATATTTATTATGCTTAGCAAAGCCTATTCATAATGCTGCAAGCAGTCCTTCAATGATTTTTTCACATTTAACAATAAATGCATTTCTTTTATATTAGTCATTCCCACTTTTGTGATATTTTAAAGTAGTGGTCTTCAACCTTTTTCGTGACATGACTCCAGTATATGAAGTATGAAACAGGGCCCCCCCCCCACTGTTGATCTTGCCCTGTCCTAGGATCCTATCTGCCCACCCCAGTCGCCACCCGCTCCTAGCACGGCTCATTGTAACTGATTATTATTAGAGAGATCAGGAAAAGTTACCATAAAGCCTGGCGCTAGTGAAATCAGCACAAATCCTAAGAACCTAAGCAGGACAGGGACACCATCTCCTGGGACCTGAAGGGATACATCAGATGCCTCCCCCTTTTTCTGGTGGTGCTCGAGTCCAGTGGTCTTCAACCTTTTTCATTTCTTTAAGTTGCCAGAACCTCGCAACTGAGGCTTCATGACCCCTTGCGGTCCCAACACCAAGGTTGAAGAACACTGTCTTAAAGAAATGCTTCCATAGCTTTAGACTATAACTCTAAATCTGAGGGGCTAAAATGACCGCCTGGTGAAGGAGAGAAATGCTGGGTCCTGGGATTTTCTAGCCTGTGCTGATTTGTAAAACAGTCAAGAAAATAATTTTTAAGTGTTAACACTTGGCATATGACTGAAGTCTTACATTTGGTAATAGTTGACTATAAATTTTTAGCTTTCAGCTGCTTTATTTATTTTATTTTGGAACTCTTAATCCTGGCTTTCCTATTACACATTTGTTTAAACATCTTTTTTTCAGATTTTTACTCCCCCCCCCCCCAAGAAAAAAGTGCAGAAGGCAGTGTTATGTGTTCTTATTCCAATGGAACATTTTTATAAATTATAATGTTTTTAAAGGTGTAAAAGGTAAAGGTTTCCCCATGACCAAATGGTCTAGTCATGACCGACTACAGGGGGCAGTAGTAATCTCTGTTTGTAAGCTGAAGAGCCGGCGTTTGTCCAAGGACAAGTTTTCATGGTCATGTGGCCAGCATGACTATATGCCAAGGCCACGGAACGCCATTACCTTCCCACCAAAGTATTTCCTATTTACCTATTGTACTTGCGTTTTACATGCTTTCGAACTACTAGGTTGGCAGGAGCTGGGACAAGTGACAGGAGCTTCCTCTGTCGTGCAGTGTTGAACTGCCAACCTTCCAGTCAGCAAGTTCAGCAGCAGCGGTTTAACCCGCAGCAGCACCTCGTCCCTAGTACACCAAGTCCCTAAAGGTGTACTAGGTAGATAAAAAAATGGAGTTACCTTTTGGAAGTCTCTGGTAGGTCTTCTGAGGTGCGAGGAGGTCATGCGCAGCCTCCCCTTGCCTCAGAAGGCCTCCCTCCTGATGTGATCAGAAGACTCTTCCGGTTGCATCCAGGAGATGCAGTGAGAACCTCCTAACCCACATTGGATCAGATCCACGGGTCCTGAACCCACAGATAAGAAGGGCTGACCAGTATATGGATGCTGTGCTGCTTTTTCTTCTCCTTCCCTTCTTTTTTGGCCTGCACTATTGCTCTTGAGTCCTGAAAGCAGAAAACATGAAAAGGGGATGAACGAAAAGATATAGATGACCCTCGTTATCTGTGGGTTTGGTACCCATGGGTTTAATAATCCATGGGCTCTGAAACCATGGGGAAAGGCTCACCTGGACCCTCTGAACCTCTGGAACAGTGCTCTAGTCGGATCCAGATGGAGGCTTCTCCAACCGTCAGTCTGCTCATTTCTTGCTCCTCCAAAAGCTACCGCCAATTTCTCGAGGATACAAGAAGTGACACTTTTATGTCCTTATAAAGCATTCTGAAGCTTGGAAAAGCCCCAGAGGGTTTGGGGTGCCCACATCTGTGGATTTGAACATCTGCAGATTTCGGTTTCTGTGAATGGAACCCCTGCGGATTACGAGGGCCAATGTGTATTCCTAGGAAATACATTGAGGAGAAACACTTGGGAACTCTCATGCATCAGGAAATGAATTAGATAACGGTAAAGTATGCAAAATTAGGGGGGAAAATTGTGTTGCACAAGTTTGCATTAACTCATTATTCTGTGTGTGAACAACGACTGTATTTAATGTCTTTATTATGTGCAATTTTTGGCTTTATACATACAAACTGGTTTTTTTTAAGAAGTTTGCTCTGGGACTGTGACACCCATGCTGCAGCTTGTGATCACAAAATTCCCACTGACCTGCACTGTTTTTTTAAAAGAGAAAAATGATATGGGAACAGTATAATGGTTATTTCGTTAGTTGTGTAACTACTCTGAAAAAATTCCCAAGGGAAAAGGTTGAAATATGTGGGGTTCTTCCCATGGGATCTATAGTTGTCTTGGTCTATTAAACAAACAAGATCTCAAGTTATGTCGCTCATGTGGTGAAATCATTAAGCTAACCTATTTGCAATGCTTTCAAATGATAAAAAGACCTTTGTTAATTCTTCCTTTACATAGAGTGTAGCCTTTTTGCCATATAACTAAGCGGGGAAAGTTCTCAACTTGTGACATTGGAATCTTGTGGAGATGCAGTTAGAAATGCCAAAAATGACGAGAGCGGGGGAGGTGATAGGAAGAGCAGCAGCATGCTTGCTCAGCTGCCTGTTTGCTGTTTTATGCAGCCATGTTTTCCAGTGTTCATGTGCTTTCTAAATTGAACTTGTCCGTCTTGGCAAGGGTAAGAGCCAAAGATGAAAACCTTACATCTATTTACTTGAGTGTGAAGTGTGTAGCTACTTTCTTCTGCTGGAAGACTTGTGTGGAAGTTGGCTCTCTTTAATGTTTTATTGAAGTGCATATATTTACTGACTTAAAATTGTTAGCTATACAGTATTCGCACAATATCTGTTCTGTTAGTTTTTACTTCCAAGCTTAAAAGTGCTTTAGGTTTAGGACTTGATCACATGATACGCAGTGGAGGGGAAAGTACAGGTGGGCTCGCATTTTCTGCTGTTTTGAAAATCCGTGGAAGCTGAAACCCCCTCCCCCCAGCCCAACCTGAACTCTCTGAACCTCACTGGAGCTGAGTTCTGGTTGGGTCCAGAGGCTTTTCTGAGGCCCGCAGAGGTGTCGTGGCACTTGGAATGCCTTAAAAGGGCATAAAAACATCACTTGGGGTTTTTGGTGAAAACTGGAAGTGATATTTTTTCCCTAATGGCCATTCAGAGGCCGAAAGTTAGTTGTGTGCAGCCTGTGCAGACCTCAGAAAAAGCTCCAGACCCAACCAAAGCTTAGTTCCAGTTGGGTTTGGTGGGTGGGGATGGGCCCCAAATCCCACAGATTTCAGTACCTGCTGAATTTGGTATCCACTCCCATAGATACTGAGGGCCTGCTGTTTGTTCTTGACTTAGTTGCTTTAATTGCCGGAAAAGGCTCTGGGGCATGCGATAAGGGCACACAATTCAGCCACCGTGCTAATGCTAAGGGCGCAATCCTAACCAACATTCCAGCACTGGCATAGCTGTGCCCATGGGGCATGTGCTGCATCCTGCAGCGGAATAGTAGTCACAAAGGCTACTTCAAGGTAAGAAAATGTTTGTCCCCTTACATGGGAGATGCATTGCCTTTGCCTCGCTGCTGGAAAGTTGGTTATGGTTGCAGCCTAAGTAGCTTTAGGGCTGATCAGTACTTGAATGGGTGTCTGCTCTGAGTTCCATGTTGGAGAAGGTTGAGACATAATTAATCTGTTATTATAAATGTTACTATATATGCTTTCATGAATTTGAATGGATTGCATTTATAATGGCTCTAACCAGCTTTAAGGAGGCTACCTTCTGTTGAAGCTTCAGTTTGGTTATTTGTGCAGGAACAATCAGACAGAATCTCATCCCCCAAAGTAGATTGATGATAGAGTGTTGATGACACCAGCCTGGCTTTTGTGAATCTTGGAAGGACAGGCAGCAGTGTTCCCTCTTGCCACAATATGTGGCCTTCAAGATGCAACAAGATAGTATATCCCTAATTGATTTAAACCTCCTTCGTGTATATTGGGTTGACAGGTTTGTTTGCACAGCCTTGTTCCTTGGAACATGGGAGAACTTTTGCCCTTGTGAGTTGGGGCTCCTTGCGTGTTTAAGTGGCTAACAAGGGAGACCTGCATCCTCATTGCTTGCAGCTTACATAAAATGTGCAAGGAAACCCAATTATAAGGAAATAATTTTTCTTAAACATTCTCAGGAAAATGGAAACCGCTTCAAAGTGAGATGCAGCCATGGTCCCACAAATATATGCAATGTAAAAATGGTCTAACATAGCTATTTGTTCCTGAATGGGTACTTTCTCTCTAATTCATTTCTCCAATGTTTCTCAAACTTTTTAGAATTAGCCTCCCCCCCCCCCAAAAAAATTACACTTTACCAGCCCTCTGTGGCTATAATGGTGATTGGGCAGCTATGCCCCCCCCCAGGAGGTTTTTTTTTAACCCTTGATGTACATTAACAAGACAGCTTAGGCTGTTTGGCAACCCACCAAAAATTGAGTCATTGCCCACTGATAGGCCACAGACTCATAGTTTGGGAACTTCTGCCAGCTAGTCAATGAGGAATTGTAAATGTGCACATCATGAATGAATAACAGGAAACTGTTTCAATGGTATTTTCTACATTGTTGACATATATTCATTACATTCCTAATCTCCCATAATGCATAATTTCCTCACAGGGAAGAGAAGTGAAAATGTAGGAAAATTTATGATCTGCTATATAAATGCGTGATATTTTGGTAGTGCCCATTTTCAGTAGTGGTCTAAGAATTTTGAGTTTGAGAGGTAGACAGTGGATAATAATAATAATAATAATTAATAATAATAAATTTATTTATATGCCGCCTTTCTTAATATCACTAGATTCTCTAATGATTGAACTCAAGGCGGTTTACATAGGCAGACTTTCTCACAAACCCGAAGGTTTTTACAATTTTACAGAATGTTCTATCTTCCAAGAACAACACTCCTACAGATCTTTCTTTCTGGATTTAGCCTTCTTTCTTCTTTCATTGTCAACAACAATGTAGCCTCTAACCGCACATGAATTTTTATCCACATTCAAATGTGCTTTGCAGCCTCAGGCCCACAGATTAAATACTGAGATAAAAATTTTACTCTGTTATAATCTGTCATTGAAGTGTTAGTGAAAGCTACCAATTATACTAATTAAAGCTTCCAGCCCTAGAGAGAATGAATTTATAATTTATTACTACTGATGGACAAAAGACTGAAGCAGATTTATAAGCTACAAAATACAATTGCCTAATCACAGTTGGACAAATAATTCCTTTAACATTTTGTTTGAAAAACTTATTTTGAGGTCCTGACATTGGTCAGAAAACACTTCATGCAGGCCCAAATATACAGGGATACACCTGCAATTCATTTGGAAAGCAGTAATTGAGAGGGGCACAAAGAATTAGTGGATCTCAAATGTTTTGGCACTGGGACCCACTTCTTAGAATTACAATCTGTCGGGACCCACTAGAAGTGATGTCATGGCCAAAAGCAATGTCATCAAGCAGGAAAATTTTTAACCTCTCTATACAACAAAATTAAATGTTTAAACTTATTGTAAACTTTTAATTTATTTAAAATAAAGATGACATCCCAAGCAATAGCTGATTTATTTTTAAAAAATTCCTCAAACTTCCCAAAGGCAGCAATCTATCCACACTTGCCCAGGAGTCATCCACATTGACTATTATTGTTAAAAGCATATACGCAGCAGCCTATTAAAAGTAGGGAAATCTGTGACATTTCCCCAAAGGCAGTCACGTACCACATCAAGCATTTAAAAATAAAATACACATTGAAATGAATGGGGCCCACCTGAAATTAGCTCGCAACCTACCTAGTACATCCCAATCCAAAGTTTGTGAAACACTGGATTAGTGCATAAAACCTTATTTCAGGTAAGGTCATTTTCGAATGGGACCTCCATTGTCATGTTTTCAATTGTAACAATGAATGAAGCTGTGTTGGGTCTGGAGCAAATTCAAATATCTTATTTTATCCTTGAGGGCTTTTAGACTGGAGCAGAGATGTTGCAGTACTGGTGTCTGTCCCTAAGGTCAGCTCAGTGGTGCTTATCATCTTAAGCACTTCCCAGATGGAGTATAGGACAACAGTGGTGACTATCTCCAGAGGTGTCCAATGGAGTGAAGCCCAGGCTGATCCACCACAGCCCCACTTCCCAGGATGGATGTTTCACTGCTGAACGAAGCGACTACAGAGTAGCTGTACCAGACTCCGCTATATGGAATCAGGTGCCCCAATCCCTTGGGCAGCACAATCCTAGCGTGCTGCTACATCATAGCGTCGATGCAAGGGGCAGAGCGCCAAAGCGGGAGCGCCGAGCAGCACCCCCACATCGGTGCTCCATCTCTGAAGCAGACGCTACTTGCAGCGTCAGCTTCAGAGCACTGACGGAGAGCCTCCCTTGTGCCGACTGAAGGCAATTAGCGCAAGGGATTCTCTGTCCTGTATCGGGACAGGGATTGGTGGGAGGGGGGACATGGGCACGTTTGGGAGGTGACTGTATGGCCACATCCTAAGCCTGTCAGTGAGGCTGCGTGGCCCCGATTCGGGCCGCATGGTCTCCTCGGATCTGCGCCCGCTCTTTAACAGGCACAGATCCGAGGAGCACATAGGTGAGGCTGGAGCCTCCCCTATGGTAAAGGAGCGCACGCTCCCTTGCTGCAGGGTGGCTCCAGCCTCTCCTTAGCAGCACTGGATATGGCGCTGGCCCGTCGGCCTCGCCAGTCCGGCGCTGCTTAGGATTGCGCCCTAAGGCTGTTCACATGAGGAAGCATCTGTGTGAAGATCTCCTTAGTTAGAACAGGAACAGGTACACATCCGATGCATATACGCATTGGATGCGCATCTGTAGGTACTCTGTATACTGTGTTTTGTATATTGCTTTCATTGGAATAAACATTTGGATGCTTGCCTAAATGTGTATCCAAATGTGCACATTCCACATTCCAGTGAGCATAGTGTGAGTAGCCATTTGTATTCTGATCAGAAGTACATATAAAGGATGTGCACTGAGCTAAAGAGACCAGACAATTGACACTTGCTTGACCCAGTGAATGCCAGCGAAGACCTATACAGGGCTTCTGGTACAGTGGACAAAGCAAGAGAGAAATAAATACATCCTCTCCAGAACAGCAGATCTTGAGGCACGAACTCTCGTTAGTGTGTTAAAGCACACTTCTATTACAGTTATTGGTATTGCTTGCCAGTGTAATGCTGTGACTACCATAGCAGCTCTCACACAGTGTAAAATCCCTATATAACTTTCCCGTTCTTTGCTCATCTCACAGCCCAATCCAATCCTCCCCCCTCACTAGTGCAGTTGCACAAAAAATGAGCATGCTATATCCAATAATGGAGGAGATCAGGAGGAAAAGAGGATTTAAATCCCCATGCCTTCCGTAAGCCTCCTATTCCACAATGAGTCTCCTCAGAGTTGCACCAGGTCTTTAGCTGGTGCATGTCCAGGGAAGGGGGCAAGAAGGCTAAAAAAAAGAAGGGATAGGATCCAGCATGCGCCATTGATACTGGATCCACCCTTTCCCTGCACTTTTTGCTCCCTCCACTTTTCTGCCTTGCCTGCTCCTGTGGGTCCAACGAAGTCTGCCAATGGAAGGGGAATGCTGCCATCTCTTGCAGCATTGCTCCCAAAACAGCCACCAACTGATCGCGGTCTTCTCTGTTGGCATTCATTTTAAGAGTTCTGCTGTTGTAAATGGCTGCTCATGACAGCCCAATCCCAGATAGGGCTTTGGCTATGTTGAGAACTTGGAACCGGGTATAGCAGACAACAGTTGCCAATCCATCTGCATCTCTTCATTGGTTAAAAGTGAAATTCATCTCCCAGTGATAGAATCGTACAGTTGGACATCTTTATATATCACAAAGAACTATAATCCCTTCACAGAACTAGATTACATAATTGCTGTCTTTTGCACAATCTGGACAACTTTTAGACAACCTTGGCTTTTAATCAAGGTTTTGATCAATTAATGCTTTCATTTGTACTTTGGACAGAGGCTTTGCCCTACTTCAGCTCCCTCAAGCTGAAGTGTTTCTGGCAGACCAAAAGCCAGCCTGAAAAAATGTATTCTGCACTATCTTTAGATCACTTCCTGCACATCAGAATTTAGCTTTGAACAACAGCTGGACTTGCACATTAGCCCTATATAAGTGCAGAGTACTAAAGCCAAATCTTCCACTTGAGTTCTCACAAACTATGTTATTGCTATTGTATATTGTTTTGAGCTTCGTGCTTATCACATAGTTTTCCAAGTTGACTGAAACATTGATGCCAGTACTAAAAGATTATGTTTTTTTCATATTATTTTTATTCCATATTACATATTATATATTTACACTTATTTTATCATATTCACAATTTTATATAATTAGCTTTCTAATATTCATACACATAATACTTTATTACTAACAATCCATTTTTTCCTTATTTTCCCCATGCATCCCACCCCCCTTAGGGACAAACGACCATTATTCTATAATTTTAACCATGTGCACAATCTTTGGATTTTAACATAAATCATTTTGTTGGCCTCTTCTTCTTTTACCCATTTTATATATCGATTCCATTTCTTTCTTATCTCTATTTGTTTTTCCTCCCATGTTTTTTCCTGTCCCAAAATTGAAAGTATATCTGACTGAATCCAATTATATAAATATGAATTCCAAATTTCCATATTCCATTTCGTTATATCCTTCCATTCCTTTGCTGTTACTGCATGCGCCGCCATTATTATTGCTTTCAATAAATCTTTATCTTCTACTTTGTTATCTTCCAATATTCCCGCAAATATTACTTGTCTTGAATTTTCTAACTTAATCTTACATAATACTTCCACTTCTTTTAATATTTGGTGCCAAAAATCTTTTACCTTTGGGCACTCCCACCAAATATGAATATAGTATCCTTTTTCGTTTCCACAATGCCAACAGTTTGGATTATTCCCTTTAAACATATAAGATAGTTGCAACGGGGTTCTATACCATTTTAATATCAATTTCATCTCAAGTTCTCTAAATTTCTCTATTTTTATTTTCCTAATTCCTATTATCAATCTATCAATTTCTTGTTTTGACAGTTTCACTTCTTTTTCCCACTGCTTTTGTATAATCAATGCCACATTGACTTTACACATTAATGTATATATCTTTTTTGCCGTCCCTTTATTATTTTCCTTTTTATTTCTATA
>JAJKFI010000049.1:8161479-8210847 GCA_029204185.1 Lerista edwardsae | reverse complement strand
CATGCCCCCAACACTGGAAAAGCACTATGTCCACAACGTTGGCGTCCTTCCCACATCACACCTCAGTCCTCCCTGTTTTTACCTGGCAGAATTGTGCTAGCATCCAATCAAGTTACGTTGGTGCAGCTTTTTTCAGATGTTTTGCCAGTATCTGTGATACATCATCAGTGGGCAGGCTCTTACATTGGCTGCGCCTGTTGTTGCATCAGCATACATGGAGATACTCTGGCATAGCTCAACGATAGAATCTGACACCGTGCACCATGTAGCTAATCATGCATAACTCATAAGTAAATCTGTCCAAATTCAACAAGTCATCTTAGTAAGTGCATAAAATGTAAACATAGAAGCAGTTGAATATATCAGGTGTAAGTCACTGTTAACAACTTCTGTGTCTATACATGCCTCTTCTGATGGGCAGAAGATTTAGTCGAGAGGGTTAATGCCTCCGTTTGCCTGAAGATAAGAGCTGAAGATCTGAAGGTCGCCAGTTCAGGACAGCCGGAAGTCTCTGTGAGCAGCAGACCTTGTTAATTGCGACTGATTAACAGCTGAGCTTCGGCTGCCTTGTGTGAGGGGGAGTTGTGCCAAAGTTCAGTCGCTTCTCTGGTGGGAGCAGGGAAGCCGTTTATCAGCCAGCAAGAAGACAAACAGGTGGCCAGAAAGAAGGACTAAATCCAGAAAGATCCATCTGTATGTGTGTAGTTCTTGAAAGATAGAACATTTCTGTATAAATTGTAAAAACCTTCGGGTTTCTGAATAAAGTCTGCCCATGTAAACCGCCTTGATTCAGTCATTAGAGAAATCTGGTGACCTAAGAAAGGCGGTATATAAATCCAAGTATTATTATTATTATTATATCTAGTTTCAAAAATAATTTATCTTGATTCTTTTTAGTTTCGCGGGAGACTAGATCGTTAGAGACTGAAGAAATGGCAATGGGTGGGAACTGTGGTGATGAGTGTTGACAGAAGCAGAGGGATAGCCCAGTAGTACTGTATGCTATGGTTCCCTGGTGCCAAAATGGCCATGGCTGTGTCCTGTGCTGTCAGGGAAGCTGCTGGAGTTCTCCTCAGGGTAACATCATCATTATCATCATCATCAACCTTTTTTTGGCATAAGTACATATACATAAATAAAATAAATATCATTAAAAATAATAATAGTGGTAAAAAAACCCTCTAATCTTCATTTACAATTGTGGTGGAGCAGCGCCTCCTTCTCTTGACAATTGTTCTTAAAAAAAGATGCCACTTTCGCAGTTAGATCTTCATCAGTCCCTGAGAGGGTGAACTGGGTTTTGTCTGCCTCAGCCTAACCCTCCCGCTTAACAAAGGGTAATGGAGGATATAGAGGGAATGAGAGGGGGGGACTTTACCTTACGTATTTGTAAGGGTACTGTACATGGCTGCAGTTCCCCAACTCTGTGCTGTGGCACCCTGGAGCACCACAACAAACTTACAGGGGTGCAGTGGGATATTTTAAACTTTATCCCACAATGACAAAATTATTAGGTAGTCCTAGGAGCACCATCAAAAAAAAAAAATGGGGACACAAAGGGGGCCATGCTCCGGGAACATTTGGAAACCTCTGGCATATAGCATGAGCAAAGGCCCGCAACGGAGGAGGTTAAATAGTGGTCTAGACAACAGAGGCAGCAGAGCTTCACGTTGGCATGGATTTGCAGTGAAGAAAGAATGGTTATATTGGGTCATAATTTGGCTATGTGTTCCACTGCTGTATAATGTAAAAAGCAAGATAGCAGTATGTTAAGAGTTTGGGCTTCTTAGTAGCCAAACTTGATAAAATGTTAGAACAGAGTCTTCGCTTAGTGTAGTAATAGGAGTTGGTGTGTGTGAATGCACTGCATGTGTAGCATACACCCCACAGTCACTCTTATGTCTCTAAAGTCAACTAAAGGTAAAAAGTATCAAACATATTTAGGGTATTTTTAAGTTAGCATGTATATATAGTGGCTGGTATATATAGTATTCAATATTAAGGGAGTAAATCACTAAAACGTGATATCTAGAGCTCTCATCAATAGGGTCATTTGTTTTCCCCCCTCTCAACTGAGATGTTAATGAGTGAATAGGCATGAAAACTGAATAAGCTTTTCTTCTTGAGTTCCTGCTGAAGCCACACTGCTAAGTGCTGTGAGGGAAGCTGCCTATATCACAACTGTTCTGCTGATAAACAAAGAAGTTAATTCTCAAGTCTAGTTCCCTTTGGCCTCTCTCAAGAGAAATAAAATATTAGGTGCATACTCGTATTTTTCAAATGTTAAACTATTTATGGTCCACTATTGCACATATGGTAATGCACTAGGGGATTCAGATAGGGTCTGGAACTCATTTTCCCACGACCCCTTCTATGCACATATTTCTCAATGCCTTCCAAATAGCTAGAAATTATGGCTGCTCTTACCACTTCCCACTGTCCCCAGTCTCTGCAGTGTTGCCCTATACTGTTAGTTTCAAAAATGTCATTAGTTCTTTTGTTGGATGTATCTCATCTGCTCTAGCATGGTGCAGATAGTCCCTGCACTTCCCTCCTGGCCCAGTAGAGAAAAGAGAATAGGTTACAGTGGTTACAGTCCAGCCTTGCATTTCAGTTTGCACATGTCAACAGTGCTGGCCAAAGGATGTTGCAAATGAGCTGTAAGGCACATCTGTGCCAATCAGAAAGGGGTGGGCTGTGGCGGCCCACACAGCCCAGGTAAGCTGGGGCAGTGTTGGCTGAGTTCAGCAGGTGTGAGGCCCCGGGGAGGGTGGGGGGAAGGCTGGAGGTTGATTGGAGCAGAGAGGGTGGGTCCATGGGTGGACAGGGCCAGGGAGGGGTCTGGAGCATGGATCCAGCACTTGTGCTCTATCCTAACCCCATCTCAGGGCAAGTCAGCCTTGCACGGGCCCCTCAGATTTGCACCAGCAATTTTAGTGGTACATATGCCAGAAGCCCCATAGGAAATGCTAGGGCTTACCCCAGGGAAGGGGGAAATATCCCCTTACCCCAAGGTGAGCTCCAGCCACCTCCTACACTGCATTGGATATAGCCACAGGCCTGCCTGCCAACCTGCCTTTTTCAGTGCAATATAAGATTGGGCTGCCCCTTCCTGAAGCAATGCTTGTGCTCACATAAGAATGGAGATGATCTTTGGAGGTGTGTCTACCATCTGAGGAAAGATGAGCAGAAAGTGGGGAGAGAACCTTTTCAATTGTGGTGCCTCATTTATGGATTTCTCCTTATTGTGAGGCTCTTCTTTTTTTCAGTTCTAGGTAAAGACATTTTAATTCTGTCAATCCTTTTGAATACATGCTCTTAATTTGCTGTTAGGTTTATTACTGTATTTTGTTTTTGATAGTACAGTAATGCCTTATTTTCATAACTCACCCTGGGAACACTGTTTGAAGGGTGGCATGGATATAGATATCATAGAGGACGATTCCAAGGTTTTTTGTAGGTTTCTTTTTTACCATTTTTAAATTCAGCCGGTTAGTCCCAGTGCTAAGAGCAGTGCACCATGAGCAATAAAGGACTACGAAATGTCATCTGCTGGGCTTCTTTGGTAGCCTTTCCCACTGGGATAGTGTCAGAGTAGGAGCCTGTTTCCAGTGATCAAAAAGGATCATGTTCTATTCATGTTCTAACCCTATTCATATTACCTAAAAAATGACAGGAAGATATTTTCTTCTGTATTTAGCATCTGAAACATCCCTGCTTAAGTATCCAACAATAGTTAACAAGCATGCTAGAATGCCACTTTTTCTGGTACCTCTTTCCATGATTGAGATGTCTTGGTGAAAAAGCTCACCATTTTCGTAGCTGACGGCACCAAGATGCTCAGGGAAGAAATCCAAGTGGGAGTCGAAGAAATGAATTTTAAGAGACATGTTACACCTCATGAGTGTAACAATTAGAGTTCACCTACCATGTCACAGTTTCTTCTGTGCTTTAAATGAAATATTTTGAACGAATTCAAATCCTGAACAAGGCAGTTTCAGTCACCCTGTGTTAAGAGAGAACCTAACCAGACAGCTGACCTGTGCTTCACATATAGTCAGGTTGCTTCTCATGTTGAACTAGGCTAGCTGCATCATTCTCCAAGTCTTAATCTTCTGCAGTTAAGTCCTCACTGTGAGGAACTAGCCTGATAGCAGATGGCAAGTTTGGGTACTGAAAATCGCTGTGTGCTTGGATTTACTTGTCATTCCTTTTATGTTTGTTAAACAGAAATAACAGTCTGAATGATTCTTGGGTTCCGTCCAAACCATGGGAGCGGCAAAGCACATATACTGGGAACTATTTACCCATTCTATCAGATGCTTCACACAGGTCAAACTGCAGATGTGAGGGGGCCAGTTCCAGATCGCCTACTTTACAGCCAAAACATCTCATTGCATTTTTTAATTAAGTGAAATTTCACTATTGAGCTTTAAATGTAAATTCCCCACGCACATAACAGAAGGTGCTTAGATTATTTAAACATTCCTTGGCATCGTGAGACAACCACAACAGAGTTGCACAGTAATCTGATTACTAGACAAAAGAGAACAACTCTCTTAGTGTTTGTGTTACACAGTGAACGTCAGCTCACTGCTGGCATAGGTGGCTGACACTAGTGACGTGTTTATGTTGGGACATGCTGCATAACTTACCTGTCTGGTGAAAAATTGCATAACAAATTGTGGCAAAATTAGTCAAATCTTTCAATATATTAATAGATGATGGAAAAATTCTGATTGTGTAGTTGAATTCAGTGTGAAAACTTTAGAAACTCCTTCACTGTGTTCAATGTGCCAAAAATTGTGCTGACAAGTGTATAGGAAAATTAACTATAGAACAGTGATATTCAAACGTTTTAGACCAGGACCCACTTTTTAGACTGGTACTTGTATCGGGACACACCGGAAGTGATGTCATTAACCTGGGAATGATGTTGTGGTAGCAAGTGACATCATCAAGCAGGAAGTGCTGTCATTGTAACATAATCAAATGACACTCCAAAAATGCAAATTGACATTCTTGGACTGCAGCAATGGTACAACCATGAAACATCCCTGACAGAAAGCAAGATTAGGACAAAATATGATGTAAAAGCACTGAACTAAAAACAATTTTTAAAAACGCTCACTTGAAAATTCAAAGACTCACAAAAAGAATATAACAAGAGAATAAGGTCTGCAGTTTCCAAGATGGCTGCTCCCAGCTTTCCATGACCCACCTGACATCAGGTCGCGACACACCAAGTGGGTCCCAACTCAGTTTGAATAACACTGCTATAGAGCATTGGCATATTATATATTTAAATCATAGGTATCATTGCCAACTTTGAAACTGTTGCTGGAGATCCCCACCAACTTGATGTAATACTAGAAGTACCTGGAGGTCCCAGAAGGATTGCATTCAGTATCTCTTGGAGATTGAGGCTGATTCCTGGGATCTTCGGGTTATTTCTGGAGGTTTGTCAACACTTATGTTATTTCTGACAGGTTTCCTGTCCCTGTCTTAAACCCCTTCCGCAGGCATTTTTCAGCCATATTTTAAATTTCTGTATTCCTAACCTTATTTAATGCAGAAAAATGTCTCCTCTTGTGAAATATGATTGATGATTCATAAATGTGATAATATATTGCCTCATGTGCACAGGGGACTCCCAATCCCCCAGTCTTAGCTTACACAAGCAATTGTGTTGCATATGTGATACGTTCTTCAGGCCAAAATTAAGAGGCCTCCTGCATTCACAAGGGTCTAGCTCCCATTTACGCAACTTATAAAATGTGACTTGATTACAGAGATGTAGAACTGGCTCTGCCATTAAGGCATGTTTCATTCTTTGCTTGAAATTGAATTATTTCTCCTATACTATGAAATTTGATAAGGAAGGTATCTGGAGTAAAAGGCACAGTTCTGTCCATTTGATTTCTCTGAGAACTGTACACGCATGCACAAAGGAAGCTGCCACTCTGGAGATGTGGTGGGTGCCTTGCTATTTATCTCCCTATGTCCGATAGCAGTGGTTCTCAAACCTTTTTAACACTGAGATCCACATTTTAGAATGACAATCTGTCTGGGATCCACCAGAAGTGAAGTCATGGATGGAAATGCTGTCATTATGACACCAGAGTCTGCTGCTTTCCTGAGAATGCAGCAGGAAGTTGGGTTATTTCTCAGCCATTTTCCAATAGCAAAGTGAATCAGAAAGAAAAAGGCCTATTTACAACCTTGACACAAGCAAAACTACCATACAGCTCTCCCACTTTCCAGCATCCCATCTCCCCCTATTTTCAATATGGCTGCTCAAGGTGCTTCACAACCCTCCTGAAATTGGCTCGTGACCCCACTGGTAGGTCCCAACCCACAGTTTGGGAACCACCATCCTATAGTCTTATGCTGATCCTTCTGCCCTTCACTATTTTAAAAATAGTTTCAGTTCATAAATACAATCAGGAGCTGCTTGCTTCCACCATCGTGCCTGTTGTCCTTATGTTTTCTTATGTTTAGCATGTGCAGACCAGCCAATCTTCTGCCCTGTTTTGAGCGGCTGTTTTGAGTGGCTGTGATCAAAGATCAACAGACTCTGAAGTGCTGGTAGCTGGCATGTTCCTGCCCAGCTCACTGCTTTTATCTGCAGCTGGCTGGTTGTGAGCTGCTACCAGAGGGTGAGCTGGCTACCTCAGACAGCAGCCAGATGGTGAAACCAGAGGTATGGGGAACAGTGAGGGAGGAGGAGGACCTTGCTGAGTTCTCCTATACCACTGTGTGTCCCTGTTTGCAAACAGTATTCTTTAAAAAAAAAAATCCTCAGTTGTGGTTACAGGAGGAGGAGTTGAGAGAGGGTGTTCATTAGAGAAGAAGGTTGGCTTTCCGAATGCCACTGTTCAAGGAGGTTTGTTTCAGATGAGAAAGGGGCGCCAGCCATTTTATAATTCTCTGTTGTGGGCATGTGTAGCACCTTCAAGGTAAGATTACATGGTTTAATTATTTAGGTGAGGGGAGGAAAACTGGAGTATTTTAAAAAGTAAGTCAACTGTGAAAATGTTCTCAGTTGTGAAAAGCAAATCTGAGAGCAAGAGAACGTAGGATGAAAGAAGTTTCATGAAGTTTGATACTCCTAGAGATGGTCATTGAGTGCATTTCCTTTTCAAAAATTGTACTCTATATAAGCAGTAAAGAAGGTCTATTGTCAACATCTACACATTGTTCTAGAAGAAGCCATAAAACAGCAGTTTCTAGTACTCTGAAGTAAATGTATCATCAATCTTCCTTGATCTAGAATGGTTCCAGTTTTCATTCTATGAGTGTGATATAGTGAAGTGCCTGGTTACAGAGACTCTATACCCTGCATTTCACCCTCTCTCTAGCAATGGTGCTTCCCAAGTCAGCAAGCCAGGAGTGGGTGAACAGATGTTAATTTTCATTCAGTCCTGTGGGTCTAAATGTCTGGATAAAAAACATCATTCAACCAGTAGCGGAAACTGTAGATAATGGTGGACCTTGACACATAATAAGCATCAGTCAGCTCCAACATTAGACTGCAGTGCCCTGGGGCTTGGGGGGCATAACTTGGTTTTTTTTTAAAAAGGCCTTCATATGTATTTATGTTCATGTTGTTTCTCACAGGCTTTTTTGTTTAGATTTTCTTAATAAAGCATTGAAATAAGGAAATTCTTTTTTTTAAAAAAAGCACTAGGAATAGATGAAAACACCCAAAATTCTGGACATAATGAGGACTCATTTGAATGGTTAAAAATAAAAATGGAAAATCAAACTTTCTTAATTACAGCAACACTAGCTAGAAAGGCAGTAACAATAATGGAAGCTGGCAGAGCTATGGGGACAGATAATGGACCCCAAAATAACACTGAATTAGGGCAGAGGGAAGGTCACGACAATATCTTTCCACCAAGCAAAGGTTCCCCAGTTATTGGGAGAAGATGATCTGGTCCTGGTTTTAATCAGAAATTTGCATCTTGCCTTACTTCAGTAGTCCTAGGAAATGGGAAGACCAGTATAATTGGTTCTTAAATGCCAGGCTAAAGCGAAGGACAAGAAAGAAATACAGCATGTAAAAAGTCAAGCAGCAAGAGGTCCCCAAGTTCTGTGTCCTTAGCTACTCACATGACATGAATATGTCAGAAGTCCTATTTCTCAAATTGGAGATCACTTTAGTGAAGGAGCATGCAACAATTCATAGAAAATCTTTTTACAATGTTTGTAAATGTTGTGGCAAACGGTAGAGATCCTCACAGTCACATCCCTTGACCTCTCCTTTGGCTGTCATGTGAACTTATGTTTATTCTATAATATAGAATATAGAGGACACAGGCCATGTTGCAAAGCATTACCTGCATTACCAAACATGTCTGGTCGTGTTTAAACACACTTGCCACACATACCAAGCAACCCATTCATAAATACTGTTATATCAGCACACTCCCTGTGCCACTGATCATTCATTGGCATGCTAAAGTAACATATGAAGGGGCCAGGGAGCATAGAGAGTACATTTAAATTAGAATGGGGTATGGAATATTTATTCTGGTAAATGCTTTCCTTCTGCTTTTCCATAAGGCTTTTATACATGTCTGTATAAGTGTGCATGTACAGTAAATCCTTCTTAATTGGCACTGTTGACTAGCATATTCAGTTAATTCAGCATATTCAGTATGCCCACTTGAGGCACTGGACAGAGATGCCAGTTAATTGGTCAACAAAGTGCTGATTAACCTAGCTGCCCATTTGTCTCTCTGCCCCCTTCCTCTCATCCCAGATGGGGTTTGCTCTTCAGTACTATGCTGCCCTCCTTCCTTCCTCTTTCATGGGGGCCCTCTAGGAATGGAAACTGTACTTCCTAAGCAGAGCCTTTGTGAGGAAGGAAGTGGAAAATCTCCATTACTGGAGGCCTTTAGGAGGCAGGAAGGAGGGTGGAGCAGCACCATAGGGGGAGTTCTGTCAGGTAAGGACAAGAAGGTTTAATCACAGGAGGTGGCATCCGTTAAGAACTAATGCTGGTGAGGTGAAGCCAGTGGGCGGGCTTAGCCGCCATGTTAGTTGACTCAAAACAATCCTCATTCCAAGCATTTCAGATTGCTTTGCTCGTACTGTTTAGGATTTAATAGTTTATTCCTTAAATAAAAACTTACGAAAATAAAAACGTGATCATGTAGATAATGTTCAGAATTTCATAAATATTACAGTAGAAAATGAAAGGCGGAAAAATAAAGTGTGAACGGGAAGGAAAGAAAAAAAAGGGGAGGTGGGCAAAAATTAGATAAATATATAGGAAAATTACATTAAAATCTCTTCATAACACAAGTAGTCAATATGAGAGTAATTCTTTTTTACTTCTAGACTATTAAGAGTATTTTTTTAAACTTCTACACTCACCCCCCCCCCATAAAACAAATTCTGTTAATGTTCAGAATTTCAAAAATATTACAGTAGAAAATGGAAGGTGGGGGGAAAAAGTGTAAACGGGAAGGGGGAAAAAAGGAGGGGGTAAATATTTTTTTACCTTCTAGACCATTAACAGTGGGTGTCAGAAAATGGTGAATAAGATTGCTAGGAACAACAAGAAATTACACAGCTTCAAAAATAATGCACTCGCTATTTCAGTGAATTGTAGTTTTATTGAACCGATGTAATGTGAATACATGAATCTTTCCGTGGAAATTAAATCCCATTTTTCTGACAGCGATTCGCACACCCGTATGCAGAACACGCAGGCATGATTAAAGAGGTTGAGATTAACTTTTACACAGGTGCAGGGAGATTTTCATTCCTGAATTCGCGGCAATCCTCCTTGGCGGCAATGATCTGAGTCAACCATATTGGTTGACCCCGCAGGTGCCCCGATGTGGCTTCAAGAAAATGACGTCATGCCGCTTCCTGTGATTAAACCTTCTTGGGTAAGGAGGGAGGAGAGGGAGCTCTGTTGGGGGAGGGGCTTATAAAAGCTTTTGAATCCTGTAAAAACATTAACCAGCATATTGGAGTAACCATCACTCCTTATTCCGCGAGAGTGTTGAATTATTAAATTCAACAGCTCTGACTTTCTTAGTTCCCTGCATGTAGCTGAATGAATTCAGAGGATTCAAGAGGATGATCTGAAATAAGGAATTAAATATATGTTTGGCTGTGTGGGAGAGATTTGCATTCTGCTGAGAGTTTTTCAGCAACAAAAAATGAGCTGCAGTTTGATCTAAGTGGAAAGTACAACCTGTGAAATGTGGGTTCCTGTGTTGGTGGTGTTGATAGTCATGGAATAATCAGGCTGCAGAGGCAAGATTTAGCACTGATTGCAGACATTTTCGTTGTGTTTGAAGAGAAAATGATTCATCTTATGGTATAGTTATAAATTTTAAAGTACAGGAGTTTGTCATAACTCCTCCTACAGCTATGTCCCACAAAGACTATACAGCAACAAAAAATCACCTTACGCTCCTTGATTAGTTTTTCTCTTAACAGCCAATTTTTTATACTTTGAGAATTATTATACTTAATTTTAAGAAGCTTCATACATTCTAGACTCTTGGATTATATTGCAATATTTTTAAAACAAATGTGTAAATACTGAAAAATGAAAACATGAAGAGTATTTTAGAGTGCTAGCCTATGCATATTTAGTCAGATGTAAGAAATGCTTTGTTCAGCAGGATACTCTTTCAGGCAAATTAGCACAGGAGTTTAGCCTTAATGTAACATGAGGGGCATACTGTGTCTTCCTTGAGAAAGAAGCTGGTCTAGACAAGGTGTCGCCAAACTCCAGCTGATGGGCTGGATCTGGCACCCACCTGTGTGAATGGCACCTTCCGTTCTGCTAGGAATGCTGCAAAAGACACCAACTCCAGCCAACTGCATCTGTGTGGAACACTGGCTACGAGGTTTGTTGGGGAAGCAAAACCCAGTTGCAGCCGGCTGCAAAAACCCCTGGGGATGCTGGAACAGAAAGTGCCATTCATGTGGTGGAAACTGCAGCAGTCTCCAGTTTGGAGACCACTAGTCTAGACATGAGCATATGCCTCAGGCAAATTTCTCAGTCTGCCTACTTCTGAGCCTGATTCCTTTTTTTGAAAAATGTTCCAAAGGTAACTCCATAGTGCCGCTGTTGATGTCACCACTCTTGCTTCCTGCAAGCCCTGGACCTGCCCCTGTGCCCCCTCCACTACACCTCTGAGCACTTCATCTAGAGCAGAGGTGTCAAACTCATTTCATACAGCAGGCCAAATAGCATTCATGGTACCTCCTGAGGGCCATAAATGATGTCATTAAGCAAGTTACATCATTAAGTGGCTCATGGCTAGAAATAATCATTTTTTTCTCATAGGAATACATTAGCTGCGAATGATAGAAGAGAAAATATGCAAATTTTATCATATTTTTAAGATATGGGAAAATCCTATTATGTGGGTTGCCCTTTCAGCAGCAGTGACACCTCAGCATAGCTCAGGAACTGAGAACGCCTAATGGTGGTGCTGAGAGAGCCCAAGTGCCTGATAAAGGGCCGCATCCTGTTCACGGGCTTTATGTTTGATACCCCTGATCTGGAGAACTCATTCAAGGCATTCTTGACATCTTTTTGGAAAATGAATTGTCCTAGGTTTTCTCACATGAGTGGTTTTCTTCTGTGTTTTAGTTCTAATTCTGGGTTTAATATGGTCATGAACTTGGGGACTGAGGAGTTTTTTCATAGGTTTGCTTAGATCTCTTGCTTTCTTTTCAAGTTGCTTTGAGGGTTTGTCAGGCAAATTACTGTTCGGTATTTAATAAACATGGTTACTAATACTTTATGTATTTTGGTGTATTTTGAATTATGGTGTTGGAGAAGACTCTTGAGAGTCCCCTGGACTGCAAAGAGATCCAATCGGTCAATTCTCCAGGAAGTCAAGCCTGATTGCTCCCTGGAAGGACAAATGCTGAAGCTGAAGCTCCAATACTTTGGCCACCTGATGAGAAGAGAGGACTCTTTAGAAAAGACCCTCATGCTGGGAAAGATTGAAGGCAAAAGGAGAAGGGGGCGACAGAGGATGAGATGGTTAGATAGTGTCACCGAAGCAATGAATATGAAATTGGGCGAACTCAGGAAGCTAGTGGAGGACAGGGAGGCCTGGCGTGCTGTGGTCCATGGGGTCGCGAAGAGTCGGACACGACTTAGCGACTGAACAACAACAACAACAACAACAAAATACTTTATGACAATTTGGTTGAGACACCAGTTTGGTTTATACAAACTTAAACTGGTTAAACTTAAACTGGCAGACTTAAACTGGTTTAATAGTCACTCTTGATCCTCAGAAGCAATGAGAACTGTACTACTTTGAGGCAGATTTGGAATTTCAAACAGTGAATGCTTAGAGCAGCTTCCTCCATGGCTTCCCCCCCCCATTACCAGAATAGACATTCCACCAGCGGTAGTGCTAGCAGAAGTAATGTTCCACTGGCAAGTGCAGTGAGGTCAGCAGTGCAATGGCTGGTGACGGCGCACACAGCTTTGCCAACTTGCACATTGACTTATGGGTGCCAGGGTTTGTTGGGAGGCTGCTGGCGTGCATCCACAGCCACTCTATTTGTGGCCATGGCTCAGCAGCGTAACATAGCATTTTGCCATTTGTGGCAGCCGTGAAGCATGGTTCCCCACCAGAACCCATGTTTCGGCAGTGCAATATTCCCATAATATTGGGCAGTATGTGAAACGAAGATAATTGCACATGCTTCACCTAGTTACTTTGGTTTCTGTCTTCTTCCCATCCTCTGTGCTCTCCTTTGTGCCATCGGAAGGTAAGCACCTTGGGGCAGGCACTCATCATGTATGTTGATAGTGCTATAAAAAGGTAATGGTTTCCCCATGACCAACTGTAGGAGACTTTGGTTTCTAAGCCAAAGACCCAGCATTTGTCCTGAGGACAAGTTTCTGCGGTCATGTGGCCAGCATAACTATTCGCCAAGGTGCACGGAACGCCGTTACCTTCCCACCGAAGTGGTACCTATGGATCTACTTGCATTTTTACGTGCTTTCGAACTGCTAGGTTGGCAGAATGATAATGCTATACTTTATTATTATTATTATTAATAATAATATGTGCTAATAGGTAAGATTGTGATTAAACTGTGCTGTCTTGCTGACTCAATCAGTGCAGCTACTTGTACATTAAAATCTTTCCAATCTTTTCTGCTCTGTGTTTGTGTTGTGAAATGGATACATGTGAACAGAGTTAAAACTTGTGAGCATACTAAATGACATCACTGGAGGTTGTTATGTTTCTGTTTAAAAAGCATGATTTGGAAAAAAAAACTTGAAAACACCAAAAGGCTGACTTTCACTTTTCAGATGTCACTTTAGCTGGGGACAAAAGATGAAAGGACTCCATTTGTAATTGCATGGATGGAGTTAAAAATATCCTTGGCGGTTAGAGAGTTGTTAACATGACAGCGGCATTTATGCTACAGGTCTATCCCCAGAGCCTATAATCACACCAGAAGTTACTGTAGATCTATACAGCTTTTCCTTTTAATCTTCAAAAGTAGGATACATTTGCATGAGCCCTAAATTACCAGCAAATGTGTTGAATTTTCAGTAAAGGAATGTCAAATTTATGTGCATGTTTTCTAATGCAAAACTCTCCATTTTACCTTCAAACAGGGTGCTCTAGGAATTGAATTCCTGAGTAACTCTCCATTCTGAGTGCAGCTTTGGGAATGGAAAAATGTCTTCATTCCTAGACTGCCCTGCTTGAGGGCAATATGGAGAGTGGCAGCTCCAGCACCAGCCCTGGAAGATAGTATACATCCCAATCCTAGTTTCCAAAACGGCTACCAAGGCATCCTGTGGAGGGCCAGTTGCAGAGGTCTCTTCTGGGTAAGGAAACACTCATTCCCTCACCCAAGTCTAAGCCTCCACAACACAGAGGAATCTACTCAGACCTTCATTAGCAAAATTGCTGGGGCAGGTCTGGACACCCCCATAGGACAGGATCCGGGAAGGGGGTTAGGATTTGGCAGCCACTGCTAACACCAAACACACCCCATTCCTGAACCCAATCTGCCCATTTCACACCCCTTTGCCACACTGTTATGTCCTAGACCTGCCCCTATTCCATGCTCCCCATCCCTTTTTTGCCTGTCTGCTTTCATTGGCAGCTTCTTCTGACTGCTCCAGAATGTGCTGGAAGGATGTGGCCTTCCTACTGGTGCTCTTGCAGTGTGCAAGTTCATGTGCTGCTGGAGTGCCTTTTACAAATGGCACTGATTGCGTTTCAGCACATTCTGTTGCCACCCAGCCCCAATCGGATTGGGCTGTAAGTCTGCATCCCCAACTGTGATCTACCTTGGAAAGCTCCATCGGTGCTGCTGCTTTGCTTGTCACCAGGATCATCCTAAAGTACCTTTGGGGAGCAGAGTCCAGTAGCAGCACCAATACTGCTGCCTAAGATATAAGTAATAGGGGGAAGAGTTATTTAGATTTGGAGGACTTTCAGCATAAACAAGCACCCCTTCCCCACAGTAGTCCATTAAATTGAGGGTTCACTGTATGCTGAATCCATGGTGTAGACTAGTAGTTTTTTCTTTATAAACAGAAAGAATGCATAAAACCAAAGGAAGCATTTTCCCCAGTAGAAACAGTGCATCTGAGAAGCCCTGATCAGGATCAGAATAGCAATGGGAGCCCAGTACTAAAGTCTCCACTCTTTGCTGCAGTTTTGCTATGCTCCCCGCCCCCACATGCTATTCATAACAAACGAGGGGGAAACAACCCTGGACGACATTATGCGTTTAGTGTACTGTATCATTTGACCCTAAGAAACCAGTTCCCATCCTTGTGTCCGAAGGACATAGAGAACATTCTTCTAGAAATGTATCTAATTATACAAACATTTCTGTTACTTTAAAATATATCCCATTGTTGTGCTTTCTAAGCCATAGGTAACAGAGGTTAGAGGATTAGTGTAAGCAAACAGCTGTTATTCAGTAGCCTTGTAAATGAGAGCAGGGCTAGCCAAGCAAAATACAGATTGTTTTGCTTTCACACACTTTCTAAAGTTTTTTTTATGCCCCCCAGGACCTTGTAGTAAGTTGGAACCTGGATTTTTGTCTTGGGACCAAGTCAGAAAATCTGTGCTGCAACTCTGCCTCTTTACTCTCCCTTTCCCAAATCTCCTATATCCTTTTGTAGGAGGGCATGTATGGAGATAACAAAGGATCCTGGGAATCTGTGTCCTATTCCCTTTCAGGGTAATAGGACAAGCAGAAATCCACCTGTCCTACCACTTCAGATTTTTCTCTGATAGAATCTGTTTACTTCCTAATATAGAATGTGAGGTGTGTGGTATACTTGGTTATAAGTCTCTAAATAGGAGATAATACTTCTGAATATGAATTCAATCCAATGTATTATTGGGTTGGTATATTGTAAGGCAATCAGATTTAATTTCAAGCCTTGTTATAGCAGTGTTTGTGGGTTGGAACACATTAGGTGGGCTGCAAACCAGTTTTGGGTGGCTTGTATAGCACCCAGCATAGGCCATAATTGAAAATATGAAAAGATGGGACACTGGACAGGGGAAGGCTTGTGTGGTTGTTTTGCTTGTGTCAAGGTTGTAAATGGGCTTTTTTTCTTTTTGATTCACTTTGCTATTGGAAAGTGGCTGAGAAATAATCCAATTTATTGCTGCATCCTCAGGAAAGCAGCAGGCTCTGGCATCACAATGACAGCACCTCCATCCATAACATCATTTCTGATGGGTCCTGGACAGATTTTCATTCTAAAAAGTGGGTCCTGGTGCAAAAATGTTTGAGAGCTACTGTGTTAAAGAATTCACAATTGTATTATAAATAGCAAGACAGAAAAGTGTTGTGTTTTTGTTTTGTTGGCTGGGCTTGTTCCTAATCTAGTTCCTGTTTAAATAAGTAAAGGTTTCCCCACGACCGAATGGTCTAGTCGTGACCGACTGTAGGGGGCGGTGCTCATTCCCGTTTCAAAGCCTGTAGAGCCGGCGTTTTCTCCGAGGACAAGCTTCCGTGGTCATGTGGCCGGCATGACTCTACGCTGTAGCGCACGGAACGCCGTTCCCTTCCCACCGAAGTGGTCCCTATACTATTTATCTACTTGCATTTAGGTGCTTTTGAACTGCTATGTTGACAGGAGCTGGGACAAGCAATGGGAGTTCACTCTGTCGCTCAGTCTTGAACTCCCAACCTTCTGGTCAGAAAGCCCAGCAGCAGTGGTTTAACCCGCTGTGCCACCATGTCCCTAGTTTAGTTACTTATATTTATACATCTTACCCATCTTGATCTTTTTCTAACTTCCTGATACAGTTTGAAAGAAGTGTAAAGCTACTTCATTGAAGTCTCTTCATGGAAGAAATTGCTGTGCAATATTAGGTGGGTTCTTCCCAGGAGGAAGATCCTGGGTCCCAGGATTCCTACTATACACTGAAGTTCCTACACTGAAGTTCTGCTGCACTTCAGTTAAAAAATACTAGAAGAGAAGCCTTCCAACTAGAACTATTTTCACTGTATTGAAATGGAAACCTTCTCACACTTTTACAAGTAACGCACAACAACCTACTTAATACCAGCCCACAGTTTCCAAGCCTCTCACTTGCTTAGACAGAAGCTGTAATCAGTCCTCACAAGCCATCCTGGTAGCCTTTTCAGTTTAATACAGGAGGATCATTGGCTTATTCACCATGAAGTACAGTATTAGTTTGTGACCATTTGTGACTATTTGCAAACACTTGGTGTAAAAAAAAAATCAAATTAAGTTTTTGGGTTGGGGGAAGGGATGTCTTTAAAAAAGTATCAAATGGCCACAAGACAAAAAATGAAACACAAGACTCCAGTACTGGTGAGGGTGGGGAGAATGCAACTGGAACAGATGCAAAAGAAAGCAACTAAAATGATTAGTGGGGTGGGGCACCTTCTTTATGAGGAAAGGCTGCAGTGTTTGGGATTTTTCAGTTTAGAAAGAAGGCATCTGAGGGTGGTATGATTGAAACATATGAAATTATGCAGGGGGTGGATAGAGGAATGCTTATTTCCCTCTATACAACACCAGAATCGGGACATCCACTAAAATTGAGTTGCGGGAGAGAAATATTTCTTTACCCAGAGTGTAATTAATCTGTGGAACTCCTTGCCATAGGATGTGGTGTTGGTATCTGGCCTGGCTGCCTTTAAAAGGGGGTTGGGACAGATTTTTAGAAGAAAGGTCCATCACAGGTTACAAGCCATGATGGTATGTGCCACTTCCTGGGTTTAGAAGCAGGCTACCTTAGAATGCCATGTGCAAGGAAGTGGCAACAGGATGTAGGCATCTTGTTGTCTTCTGTGCTTCCTGAGGCATCTGGTGGGATATTGTGAGATACAGGAAGCTGGATTAGATGGGCTTTTGGTCTGATCCAGCAGGGCTCTTCTTATGTGAGACTATAGCACATTATATTGGAAATTTAGCAGTACAAATAAAATGATTTGCAAAGACCTATAAATGAGGTCTTGTAGATGAGCAGCACTTGTTTATAATGGGATATAAATATATACAACTGCAAGAAACAAATGACCAGTATGACACCGTATATACTTGTGGGTCTCATGAACAAGTCAAGGACACATTTTAAGCCAGAAAACACATAAGTGTTGTGATCCATGCATAAGTTGAGAGTAAAGCTTAGGGGTGTATGAAATTCTTGCCAGTAACTGAGAACAGCATCAGAAAGCAAACAAAAACCAGATCCATTTCTCCTTGTTCTGAAGCAGCACAGAAAGGGAGCTATTCTCCACACAGGAAAAAGGACAGAAGAAGGCTATTACAGGAGTTGTATATTCCATGAGGAATATGGTACATTACTTCCGTTCCAGCAGCACTCATAAGAGACTGCAATTCCCACAAATGCTTCCATCTTCCTTCCTGTTTGGAGAATAAGTTAAAATGGCTACTTTTTTCCGTATGCTGACTGTTGCTGCCATGGAACAATTACTGGTAAGTAAAATTGCTCTGTTTCCCCAACCCACCCACCCCTGCATCCTGCTTTTCAGCCCAGTCCCCCCATTTCACCAAGCAGATCTTAACTTTATTTTCTGTATTGACCCATGTTTTCAGGGTCAATTTTGAGGCATAAATTTTTAATTTTATACACTATATACAGTTATTACAAGAATCCTATTCATGCTCTAGGAAGTTATTAGAATTTTCCTTAATCATGATGTTAAAAGATTCTCATACATATGCAGTGCTTTCTAATCATCAGCACTGCAAAACCTAAAACTCAAACCACAAAATATGGAGAAGGAATTCTAAGATGTCGGATTCGTCCACTAATTTCAAAGGAGCTTGAAAGTTTTAGTGTATCCACATCTGTTGGAGTGAATGTCTTCAGTTTACTACTTTATCAAATGGCCACAGGAAAGAGGCAGTCAAAAACTCCTAACATAATTTGGGCAAAAAAATATAACATACATGATTTTAATAAATGAATTTAAAAAATCAGCAAGAGTGGCATTATGGGTGGTGTTTCAAGTATAGTAGCAAAGAAACTGAGTTGTGAAGCGGGACTTTCCTGGTTCAAACATCATATCACATTTTCCACCAACTCAGGAAGTGTGGACTGATGGTTGAGCTGCTGGTACTGCCTGAAGTTAAGCAGGAGAATATGTGGTTAGGTCTATTTTTGGATGGGAGACAAAATGCCAGGCTGTGACAAGCAGTACCTGTTGTGGCAGAACGGGGTCACTGTGGAGCTGATTGGCCAGTATGGGAATGTTGTGAGAAGGCCAGCTGGCAAAAGAACCAAGTCCAACCCTGAGGACCTGTCCAGGCTGGACTTATGATCACCTGCTGAAGCTCTGTGTCACACGACCAGAGGAAAGAAGCACACTGTGAAGGCTACATCTGGGACTGAGGATTCCTTGAATTGCAGAATACTGTATATTTGTAAAAACACCATTGAAAATTGGTGGTTTAGACTAGCCTGCCCATGTAAGACGCTTTGGGCATTTGCTTTGGCATGGGAAAGGCAGGGTATAAATTCTTCAAACATAAAAAAAAACTCACAAGATAACCTTAGGCAACCCACTTCCTATTGACCCTTAGCTCCGCAGCTGCAATATGGGGATTACAGGGTTGTTTTTAAGATAATACATGTGACTCGCTTTGCACAATCAAAAAGCACAATGCAAATACTATACTACTAGTATTGATTTGACTTTTTTGTATGTTAATTTATTGTGTTGCATATAATTTGAAAGTATAAAGAAGAAACAAGGAAGAGTAGAAGGCCATTGAGCAGCTGAAAAGAGGACTTGCGTATTTTAACACAGAGCCTTCTCTCCAATAGTTCCTTTGCTTCCCTCCATAGTGAATATAGTAAGGCTGTTTCCACCCATGTGAGAGATATGCAGTAGCCCAATGCCCCAGCTAGAAGTGGTGATGGACTTTCCTGTTGAGTCCTTGGAAGACTTGTGTGGTGACAGGGTACTATGCCTCTGGTACAGCATGGCCAGAAGGGCTTCTGGGACATTGCTCCAGTGAGGAGCCAGAGAAGGGCAGAAAAAAACCTTTAATACTGCCCAGGTAAGGAAAGAATATCTTATTAATACCCACTCTGAGCATTAAGATAAAATTGGAACGCTAAACATTATTAGACTAACTTTGTCAATAGGCTGGATATGTGGAACACTAATTTGAAATGTATGCAAAATTGGCAATTAATTACTCAAGGATTATATAGATCCACTGTTATAAAATAAAATAGTTGACTCTTTGAAGATTGGCGAACTGTTTAAGAAATGAATTGGCTGTAAAGAAAAAACTTGGGAAAAGGGACTGATTATCGGAAATTTACTGGAATTATTAGAAACCAGGGAAATTTAATGGTTGTTGGAGTAAATTGACTTGGTGAGCAATTTATGGAGGAAAACATTTCTTTAATGGAAAAATGTCTCCCATCTATGAATGATTGGAAACTGGAAGCTTATTCACTTAAATAGAAATTTGTTTTTGCAATTCTGTTTTGGGTGGTTTAATAGGTAACTTACCTCTTGGTTGGACTTTAAAACAAAACCTAAGACAAATTCACTTGATATATCACTAAATTCTCCACTTTAGAAGATTTTGTTTAAAGTGTAAGGTATATACAGTATTCGAAACTGGTTTGACCCAGCATCAGAAAGGATAGTGCTTGAAAGGAAAGCAAGAGAGAAAAGCAGAGGGGACAGGAGATTAAAACAAAACATGTATTGGTACAAATTAGTGGTTCCTAAACTGTGAGCTACAGCTCACTGGCAAGCTGCTGAAAGCAAGTAGGGGAGCCATGGAACCAGCCCTTGAAGCTCCTCCCCTTGTTAGGTATAAAATTTGGCTCCCAGTTCATGGTTTAATAGAAAAGTTTATTTACATATTTGCAAATATGGGTGGCAAGGAAAAAACAAAAACAAATCAAGCCACAAGCTTGTACAATTTGGGGTTGTTTTATACCCTGTAGGAGGGGTCTAGTATCTTGCACTTATTGGTTACAGCTTACCCAATCATCCACACCTAAACAGAATATTTTAGACTTCCTACTGCATAGCTCTTTACTCCACCTTATGCACATTTCTACGTAGGATGTATGTTCATGCAAATCGGAAATCAATGAGGTAAAGGTGTGGCCGAATATGCATGAAGCTAATTACGCAAACTCAATCCAGCTTCTCCCAAGGCCAAGGTTTTCTTGCTGACAGTCTAAAACAGTGGTCAGGGAAAAGGGGTAAATTACCCCAAATGGGGTAAAAATGAAATTCCTGGGGGTAATGGACAGATAAGAGTATGCCCCGCCCCCTTTCCCTCATCCTTCCTTCATGACCAATGTTCTCTCTTCTGACCAATGGGAAGCTCCTCTCATGCTTGATGGATTTCCCTTGCTTTCAATAGGAGATTAGAAGCGGCAAGGTACTTGGCCCCCAATAGGCAGCATTCCCCTCCCTTCCCAGGGGGCGAAGAAGGCCATGGTAATTGATCCTGCTGCTGGTAGAGGGAGAAGGAAGCAACAGCAGAGAAAATGGCGGCCATGGCTGCAACTGCGGCGGTGCCGGGTGATGGGGGAGCCGGCGAGGCCAAGTCTATTCCGGGCAGCAAGGCTGGCGCAGACCCGCTCCCGGCTGGCACTCAGGCAGCCATGGAGTCGGCGGTGCTCGACGCCAGGGAAGAGCCCGAACCAGCTCCGGGTGGGGAGGCAGAGGAGCTGCCGCCGTCGCCACTACCCAGGAGCCCGGCAGGGACGCGAGACGTGTAGGCATGGGGGAGGCTCTGGTGAGCGGCTGAGGTGTGTGTGTGTGTGTGTGTGTGTGTGTGTGTGTGTGTGTGTTGAGAGGACTTCTGTGGACGTGCCTCTTTGCTTGTGAGCAGCTAGGGCTCTCCCTGGGTTTGCCTCGTCTTGCTGTCCCAAGGAGTGGGGCAGGCGGGCGAGCGAGTGGGGGGAGGGCTGGGGTGCCTGCGCCTGTGCAAGGAATCAGGGACACAAAGAGAGGCGGGAGGCAATGAGGCAAGGCGAATAGCAGAAAACAAAAACAAAATCAGAACTGCTGTTGCTGGCCTCTGTGTATGTGCTAGAGCCAGACCCAATCTCAATTCATTATAGAGAGAAATCTTAAGTCCAAGCACCTAAACCTGTTGTCAAAAAGGTAAGCTAGTTGTAACCCAGAAGGGTTGAATTCTATTCTCTCAAGGTCTGCAGGTGTACCCAAACTCTTTACAACTTCATATTTATATAGCATTAATTAAGCTCATTAATTAATCAAATAAAAAGCAATGGGTTCCAATATGTAATTTTTTTCCTTTTGTTCTGGCGGGGGGGGTAACGTCAAGGGGGTAACATCGGCGTATCTAAATATATTTTGGGGTAAAAGGTAAAAAAGTTCCCTGACCCCTGGTCTAAAAGATTTGCTACTCCTTCCGTTTCTCCCTGTCTCGGCTTAAGAGTGCGCCCAGCCCCCTCCTTCTCCTTATAGCTTTCCTTTGTCTATTGTTCCCAACTCTCCTGCAACTTATCGGGCTAGCCTTGGCCTGAGAACACCAGCTAATTCACCTCACCAATTCTCTCTTTGCTCTTACCCATTACAGCAGGCATTATATTTTAATGTTGGGGGTTCCAAATTATCATGATCCATATTATATTTATTTCTCCCACCCTTCAAAGTCAGCATTCTCAGAGGAAGAGCAGGAGAAAGGTGGAGACCCCAGCATTGTCTCTCCTTCAAGGGTTGCTGGGGGTGGCTGAGCCTGGCCGAGCTTCTGCTTCTGTTTTACTTTCACCTTTCTGGTGCAGTGGTTAGCAGTAAAGGCATTCTCACAATGATGTATTGCAGGAAAGTGGGTGGGGAGGGAGATGATAAACTGACACTCTGAATGGCTTCCCCTGATCCCTCCTCCAGGAGGCAAGGGCAAAGTTTTTCTTCTTCCTCTGCCACGGCATCAGGTTTTTATGGTTTGCAAAGTCTTGAGCAATTGTGTAAACCTGTGCCTATCACCATTGGTGGCAATGGCTTCCAAAAGGCTGTTGCTGTTGCAAGGGAGATGCAAATATTTCCCTTTTTGAGAGAAAAACGAAGGAGGGTAGTGGGAGACAGCAGAGAAGCAAAAACCCAGGAGAACCTTGCTTGCAATGCATTTGTCTACCTCACAGTACTGCTGAATTGAATGTTGGGATAACTGGGTGTTCAGCTAGACACATCAAGTGCTGGAGCTGCTTTTGCAGCTTGCTCTGTAATGCAAGTGCAGCTGACTCACAGGGGAAGGGAGGCTCTGATCAACAGGAGACATGGAACAGGTTAGCGCTTACATGCACTTTTTGCATGCGTGCCTTCCCTCCACCTTTTGCAGTGAAACCCCAGCATGCACTTCTCTCTCTCCAGCAGGAGTTTGATGACTTTGTCAGCCTGACACCTCTAGGAAGGAAATTGCATGGCCTGTTTGTCGCCCAGAGCCTGAGTCTTGCTGCCTTGGGTCACATCTAGCTCGGCAAGCAAGGACACACCAAGCTCCTTTTGTCCCAATTATTTTCAGGGAGAAAAGTGGAAGTACTACAGAGGCTCGATTTGCCCTACCTCCAAATAATGAGAAGCTGCAGACAACACTCAATACATCAAGGGAGCCATGGATCAAAAAAGTTTGGCAACCATTGCCATAACTTTTACATGTTCTAAACTTTCAGTTACTAAATAGAGAGTTCAATAGCACCTCCTTGAGATTAGTGAAATATTTCTGCTTTGTTGACTTAATTTTCTCCCTTGCTCTCTCTTGTGGGCTCTTTGCTTAGGCAATTGTTTCAGATATCTTGCCAGACTTGTAATGTCAGAGCATAGAACAAGGCTGACATTTGAAGCACATGCTGGCATTTTATTTCCCCTTGTGTGGTATGATATCAGTCTTTTGTACAAGTACAAAAAGGAGAAATCAGATTATATGGAATATGTTTGTGCAAGAATCCTGTTTTCAAAATAATAAAAAATATTCTGGATAGACTGTTCTGAAGCTGGATTAAGTTTTCTCAGGTCTGTTCTGGGCTTGTATATCGGTATTCTATTCTGCAGCAACATTCTCTGGTTAGAGGGGCTTTCTTCACAGTATTTCCATCCAGTCTCTAATAATACCTTGCAAGAAACAGTTGGTGCTGTCTTAAAAAGCCTTTGTCAGAGACAAGTTTTAACACTGCTATTTTCAGAATTGCTAAATTCTGCACATGGTCGTTTAAGATTTACCTGCCTATGTAAACTAACTTGAATGCTGTGTAAAAGTAGTATGTAAATAAATCCTATAATCCTTGATGGTTTCTCCATTGGGGGCTAAGAACCCCTGCCTTTGTATCCTCCCCCTATTAAATTGTATAAATAAAACTCCTGCCCCCATTTCAGTCAGTCAGTCAAAACCTTTAATGGCATCTCAAAAGTTAAAACATACAGCAATGTTATGGTCAAAACTTAAAAATATAATTAAGACAATGTAAAACACTTGCTGTCTCTAGACCAGATAGATTCACTCTGGCAATGGCAGTTCAGTGGCCTTTCGTCTATTGTTAAATTCAACTATGCTATGCAGAAAGGAAGCAAACAGTCTGAGGTGGTATGGATCCGATAGTGAGAAAAGAATGTTTAGTTTGTCATTGTCTGGAAGAAACATCTTCTTGGACAAAATAGGGCCTAGTAAACTGGATCTCTTAGTCTCATGATAAGGGCAATGTAGGATCATGTGCGGCAAGGATTCAACTGCGCTCAAAGAACAAGAGCATGTTCTATCTTCTTGGGGGATGCCTCTATACCTTCCCCATAGAACTGCAGAGGGCATGGCATCCAGACGGGCCAACGTAAGGGCCCTTCTTTCATTAGGGTTGGTTAAGGACTGGAGGTAGTTCAAAGTTTTACCTTTTTCAAAAGGGATTTTCCATGCCAGAGAGTGACCAGATCTATTGGTTGTGCTTAAGAGAGTCTGAGTCTGAATGTCCAGCAACCTTTGTTTGATTTTTCGGAAGGCTTCTGCTTGCGTTACCGCCCCTAGTTGGTCCACATCAATGCCTAGTTGCTTGATTTTAGACTCCCAGGAGCCAGCTGACGAGAGAGAGTCTTTCTTGAAGTGAAACAATAAACTGCTGGTTATGTTATTAAAGTAGAGTTTCAGCCAGAACTTTGAAGTGCGTAGCCAAGCTAGTGTTTCAATCATAGACTGGCCCGTCTCCAGGCACAGGGCTGAATATGGCACGCAGTTTGGAACAGCTAGAATTTTACGCAGGAACACTGCTTGGATTTGTTCGAGCTGGTGGTTAGATGATTTTATCCACAACGGTACTCCGAATAGAATTTGGGGAAGAACCTTAGCATTGAACACCTTGAGGGCAGCCGGGGCATATGAGCCTCCATTCTTATAAAAGAATTTCAGGATAGCCCGCATTGAGATCGAAGCCGCCGCCTTCATCATGTTCCAATGACTTGTCCAAGAAAGGTTGTAGGAAAACAGGATCCCCAAATATTTGAAGGATTTCACTTGCTCGATAAGGTGGCAGTTGAAAATCCATTAATGCGGTTTCCAAGATCTTGCGAAGATCATAATTTTTGATTTTTGGAAATTTAGCTTCAGTTTGTTCCTTGTTAGATAATCTAGACATTGGTGCATCAATCTTTTGAGCCCCAAGCGCGTTCTGGAAATAATAACCGCATCGTCAGCATACAATAAGATGGATATCTTAAGGTCCCCAAGCTTGGGGGGGGGTGGCCCTCCACCTCCGCCAAGGCTGGAGCCAGGTCATTCAAGAAGAGATTAAACAGCGAGGGCTGCCCCCATTTGTGCAGCACACTTTTTGGACTCGAAGATGCATTTTTAACTAACAGGTTTTGCTTCCCAACACCTTGGATGTGGCCTTCCTCCCTAGGAATTAGGTGGCAGGATACCATATAACTGGAGAGATGTCTTCACAAAGTGTAACCTATACACTATACAACTAGCAACAGCATGTATCAGTTTTGTTATTTCACCTATCTGTAATATTTCCCATATTTAGAGCTCAATCTTATGGTTGCCCTGTGTTTTTGGCTGAGAAGAGATATGCAAATATGATAGTCACTAATGTTGGGGGGGGGGAAGCAGAGGATTGGGTTTGTGGCACAGTTGAAGTAGAGAAAGCCTGCTGTCTGCCACTAGTAAGCTGAGCCATTCAGCGTGGAGCCTACTCCTATCTGCCCATAGTCATGCTAGGATGTGATGGAATGTTGGGAGAGTTTGGCAATGTTTGGAATGCCGTCCTTGCTTGCTTATTTGTTTTTTAAAAATGTATACCCTGCTCTTCTCCTAAGATTTAGGGCACCTTGCAATATAAAACAGAAATCAAAATGTCAAAAACAAACTGCACTAGAGCATTTCATATTCATGCCTAAAATGTGTGTTCATGCCTGTGTGTGCTTTTGCATAAATTGGGAGGGAGGGAGAGATCTTGTTTGTATGTGTGGAACATTATATAAGTTCTACTGATCACATTTGGCTCAGGGTATGAATATACTCTATTATATTCATTTGTCAGTAGTACTAGGACTAAAAATGAAAAAGAAGCCACCTTCTTGTTTACCAAGATAGTAATTTGGCAATAATCTATTTAGAGTTTCACAGCAGAAGGGTCACAATTAAGACACTGTAGACAAGAGTGGGAGTGTCATCTGTGTTACAGAGAAGGTCTATAAAAGAAACCTATTGAATGTTTTTTAAAGTGCTACAGTGCTAGGAAAGGTCAAAGGATACTTGGATAGATACAAATATCTGCAGCTGCTAAGAAGAGGAAAAAGACCCTGGTAGGACAGTACTTTGCCCATTACGACTGCCAACAAGTAAACACCATGAATCCAATATTTGCTATGATGTATGTATTTTAAAACCCAATAATTTTAGAGATTAGTGGGCTTAATTGCATTCTTAAATGTTATCATAAAGCATTTAAGTTCAATGAGATTTACTCCCAAATATTTGTGCATACTAGTTTCAGTTAAGTTTGCAAAAAACCCCAGACTAAAAGATTGCTGTGAAAAATGAATGGTTCAAACAGCTGGTACTCACAGTTGCTTCTTCGACTCTTTTTTGAGGCATGTGCAGGGAGACTGTATGAAAAGAATCTGCGCTCACTGTGTAGAAGAATCTGTAAATGCCATGTTGAAATAGTTCCCTGTAGGGAATACTGCTATTGAGAATCCCCTTTGTGGAACATTTGCTACATGTCAACGTTTTGAACTGCAGAGTAAATATCACAGCTCCCTAAGGTTCTTCTTTCTGTGAAATGGTTGAAACAAAATTACGTTAAGAAAGCAAAAAACCTTTTGTTTGTCCTTCATTATGTAGAACTAAGTATTTAATTTGCTCACAGAAATCAGGGCTCAATCAATCCTCTATAAATGTAAGATTCAAATTTACTTGTATGCAGGCATCCAACTGCCTTTCCATATTTAGGATTGCCTTCAAGACAACTAACAATAATACAATAAAAATTCTGTTTAGAAAAAAACACTTAAAAATGCACAGCCCCAATCAAACGAACCAAAATGTTGGGACAGAAAATGAAGTGCAAACAAAAAGAGCAGATCAATACAAACTGAGGCCCAAAGGCTAAATGGAACAAAATGTTTTCAGCCACTGCTGAGCCAGTGGTAATGAGGGAGTCAGCCTTGCATCCAGTTGTATTTTATGAGGATGGCTGAAATTATTTAGTTCTCATGACTTTTTTTTTTAAAGAAATAAAACTACTGCAATTCCACATAACATATAATCCCAACACATGGACATGGAGGGCCAAATCACAAAGCCAAATACACTGGAGCAGTGTGTTCTGGGGTGGGGGGAAGCGCCAAGTTTCAGCTGCAAGAGTAAAGCGGAGGAGATGCTCCCATATTGCTCTAGTAGCCACAAATGGCTCGAAGGCGAGAGGAAGGGCTGCTTTACATGGCAGTTCAGGCACCTGAAAAAACTTGGCAAGTTGCCTGCTTCCCCTGCCCGGAACGCCACTGAACTGGAGAATCTCTTGAGCTTCTTTGTCCTAGTGATGGTGAACCTGTGACATGCGTGTCATGGCTGGCACTCCAAGGCATTTTCACTGACACACTGCCCTGCTGGAGCTGCCCAGACTTGCTTCCCTGAGCCGGTGCTGATCAGAAGCAGCCCCGCCCCCAAGTGAGCTCTTGCAAGCAGCTGGGAGGCCGGCAGGGGCTACGCTAAAGAAGTGCAGGAGGCAAGTAAAGAGTGTGTTGTCTCCATGGAGGTATCTAAGCTTCTTGGTTGCCTCTGGGAGGGGGCAGGGGGGGCTGGCTATTTTTGAGCTCTTCCGAATCCTGGGCTCTGAATCCTGGGGTGCCTGCGCGTGCGCAGAGAGTCAGGGAGAGAGGCGGGAAGCAAGCACACAAGGCAAGGCATCAGAACTGCTGCTGCTGGCCTCTCTCTCTCTCTCTCTCTCTGTGTGTGTGTGTGTGTGTGTGTGTGTGTGTGAGAGAGAGAGAGCGAGAGAGCGAGAGAGCGAGCAAGCACGGGCTGCCGGCCGGAGGGAGAGAGAGAGAGAGAACAAGCAAGCAAGCAACAGAGAGAGAGCCATCAAGATAAATCCATTATAGAGATGAATCCAAGCACCCAAACCTTCTGCCGGCACTTAAAAGACTTGCTTCCCTGAGCCGATGCTGATGTTTCATGGTGAGCCGATGACAATCAGAAGTAAAGCAACCCCACCCCCAAGTGTGCTCTTGCAAGCAGCTGGGTTGCCGTGCTGGGTGAGAGATGGGAGGCACTTCAGATGCAAGCATCAGAAGCAACCTCACCCCCCCCCCCCCGAGCCCTTTTCCCCCCAGCACGCAGGGGCTAAAGAAGGCGGGGATTGATTTGATATAAGTTGAACTGCTGGCCTCTGTATGTGTGTATGAGAGAGAAGCGTTTATGCGCGCACACACACACACACACACACACGCGCGCGAGAGAGAGAGAGAGAGAGAGAGAGAGCGCCAGCCAGCCAGCAACCCATAGACAGCTCCAATCTGAATCCATTATAGAGAGAAATCCAAGTCCAAGCACCCAAATCTGCTGTCAAAAGGTAAGCTAATTGTTATGATCTTCCAGCCCCCTCCCCTGTCATTTCAGCCACTGCTTAATAGGGACTGCAAGCTGGGGTGGGGACCTGGCACCAGCGACTAATTTCTAATATACTGGCCATAAAAGTCTTAGAAGCTCATTAATTAAATGAAAAGCAATGTGCTCCAATATGTAAAGAATGTTTTGTCTTTTGTTCTGGCGGCGGGGGATGTGTGTGACACACCAGCTGAGTAGGGTTACGAATTTTTCAAATTTCTGACACACCAAGCCCAAAAGGTTTGCCATCACTGTCCTAGTATATCCATTGGATTTGCTCATCTGCACAGATTTTATTAGTATTCCTTTGTGAAAGGCTCTACAGTACAAAACCACAAAAAACCTAAAATGGATTGATCAATAACCTAGGGCAGTGGTATTCAAACATTTTAGACCGGGACCCACTTTTTAGAATGGCATTCGTGTCAGGACTCACCAGAAGTGATGTCATTAACCTGGAAATGATGTTGTGGCAGGAAGTGCTGTCATTGTAACATAATAAAATGACACTCCTGAAATGCAAATTGGCATTCTTGGACTGCAGCAATTGTATACATCCCTGACAGAAAGCAAGATTAAGGCAACATATGATGTAAAAGCACTGAACTAAAAAGAAAATTATTAAAAACTCTCATTTGAAAATTCAAACTGTTAACACTCACAAAAGGACTATAACAAGAGTAAGTCTGCAGTTTCCAAGATGGCTTCTCCCAGCTTTCCATGACCCACCTGACATCAGGTCACGACCCACCAAGTGGGACCCACCAAGACCCACAGTTTGAATAACACTGACCTAGGGTATGCTTCAAACATTTTATAGTTACTACAAAAAAGAGCTGTAGTGAAGAAAAATGTATGAATCCTGTGTGTACCATATGTGTACAATTTGTGACATTTGCACAGATGGAGATAAGTGAAAGCTGTGCACAGATAATGAAAAAATTTAGCCAGCTGTGGCTGTTGCAGCACATGAATACACAATATAACACACATGCAGTTATCACATGGAGCTATCTTTTCATACCCGTTTCCATGCTGAATGGGCTTTTGTAGAATTCCGAACTGACATATCATTAAGCCCAGATGTCTTATGTTACCAAGGGAGGTCACCTGAAACAGTCTTGCAGGCCTCCTCCGCCATATTCTAACCCCAATTCTGTGCTGGGCTGTCCTACATGGGCTTCCTGGATTTGCACCAGCTAAATAGCTGGCATAGATCCAAGAAGCCGCATAGGAGTGGCAGGAGCGTTACATGGAGCAAGGGGGGGGGGAAACATCCCCTTACCCAAAAATGATTTTTGCCACATAGGAGCCGGCCATAAGGCCTGGCTGCACCAGCACAGCCTAGAATTGGGCTGCATGTAGGCGTAGGAAAAGGACCGACCTACAAATGTAAACATTTTAAAATCTAGCTTATATGCAGAAAATCAATGGTGCTTTCTGTTCTGAGAAAAGCAGTTCTGTCATTTGTGCTAAATATGTGATCTGTGGTCTATTAAAAATACAGGTGGAACCTCACTGTCTGCAGGGGATCCATTCCCAGACAAATACCAAGCCCATGGAATGCTAGATATGTGTGTGGGGTGCTCTTAAGAGGATCCCTGGACATTACTAGAAGTGCCTTCTAGATGTAGTTGGTGTTCTGAGATGCACAAAGGTTACCTGCAGCCTCTGTACACCTCAGAAGGCACCCCAGAGGTTTCCGAGACGCACTTTCAGTTTCTCATCAAACTGGAAGTGCATCTTAGAAGCCTCTGGGGCGCCTTCTGAGGAGCATGGAGGCTGCCTGTGACCTCTGATCACCTCAGAATACCTCCTGGACATGACTGGAAGGTTCAGCGAGGCCTTCCAGACACAGATTCAGAACCCGCAGTAAATCAAATCTGCTGGTCCTGAATCCGTGTATGTGGAGGATCTGCTGCATTTGGCAAAATATGTTCTGAATTTATATTAAATAGGAATATATTGGGAAAGTTGCATTCCTGAAGGTGTCTCCTTGTTTCAGTGTGCAAACCATAAATACTGGCTGTGGCTGCTGCTTGTTCGGTCATTCTCGCAAGTTCCACCAGGATGTAACAGTGAAAGTCATAAGCAATCTGATTTCAACAATAATTGACAATATTCTGCAAGCAGAAGAATGGTGCTGTGTGTTCTAAATATCAGAACAGTTGTGTTAGGAACACAGTTAGATCCTCTGTCTGGTAAACAATCTGCGGAGGTGGGATGTATGTAATGGAACAAGCACTGTTAACTTGAAATTTAAGGGTTTTCAATTTATTAAATGCTTTTCCTTAAAAAGAACAGTCCCCCAATACAGTTCATGTTTATGCAAATTGCTATAAACAACTCACTGTGCTCACACAAGTTCAGTCATTGAAAGAATCCTATAAATAGGGGGTTTGTTCCAAAGTACAAAATGCTTAGTATGTGCCTGTCACATAGTATGTGCCATTTCACTGTGAGTACTTGCCTCCTATCCTCCTGCCCTGTAGGAAAAAAATATAGCGAAATTAACTGCAGTTGGTAACGTAGTTTGTTCTAAGATGTTATAATTTTGTGGAATAAGTTATTACAAGGAGTAAGCTGAATGCCTAAGCAGATGTACAGGCATGCCCCGATGTTCATTGATTCGGTTTCCATGGATACCGTGGATATTGGGACTCCTATTAAAAAGACAGAAGAACATTAAACAATTTTTTTTTACTTTGTTGCAGCAAAACCATTGACTTTATCTTTAAAAGGCTTATCCTTAAAAAGGCATTCCCCAGTGTTCACGGTTTCAGGTATCCATGGTGGGGTCTGAACAGTGGCGCAGGTCATTTTGCTTCCAGGGCCCATAAATTTTTGAGACACCCCACAACAAAATTTGTGGACTCATCATGCAGGCCCACAGGGGTCTTTGGGGGTATTTTGTGTGTGGTTTTTTTTTTTTTTTTTTTTTGGCCATAACTTTTGCTAAACTAGAGATACTACACTCCCGTTTTTTTCATGGAATTCTGGGTGAAATTCCACATGGTATACAGCATGATGGTAACATTCTGTAAACTCTCGATTTTTGAAATTTGGGGTTCACTGTTGCCCCCCCCCCGAGGATGGCATCTGGGGTGCTGCACTCCCTTCCCATAGGTAGCCACGCCACTGGGTCTGGAAAAGAACCCCAGCAGATACCGGGGCATGCCTTTATACAAATACTTAATTGTAAGGCTATTTTACACGATCACTTGTTTTGGGATATCATCTCTAAACACTTCAACTTCAATTTAACTAAATGCTGGGGATCATATGGAAGTTATTCTGGAGTAAATTTTAAAATGTGTGCTTAGATTTGACAAGTTCATTTCCATCCAATTAAAATATTCTTTCCCTTTTCCCTATGCTGTCAGCTTCTTAAAAAGACTGTCGAGTGCAAACGCAATAATTTATGTTAAAAATTGTATAAAACTGTCCCAACTTTCTAGGGCAGGCATATAAGGTTCAGTTATTAACATTGTATAATGTTGCATGATCTACCAGCTAGATTTTATCTTGTAAAATAGGAATTCATGATTAAATTAGTTTGCAAACCACATATGTCTACAAAATAAACTAGGCAGTATTCCTATTCCATATATATGCAGGGGAGCTAAATACACATAGTAGCCTGAGTATCAGAAAGGGTTGAAAAATGACTAGAGTTTACCTACTCCCCCACCCCATCAGCAGCTCCCTGTGTCAGGGCTGGCCCATTCATTAGGCTGACTGAAGCAGTCACCTTAGGCAGCAGATTGCTATGGGGTGGGGTAATGATAGCCACCTCCCCCTGCCCACTCACCTTTAGTGCTTCTGTTCTTCCTCCCAGTCCCTGGTTTGGAAAAGGAAGAGGGGGTGGGGAAGAAGAAGTGTGGAGAACAGGGAAGTAGCACTCATTTTCTGCACCATTCCTATACTATGCTCTTGTGTCTCTTTCCTGCCTATTTAATTCTCTCTTTTGGTCTCTGCTTTTTAACTTCTTTATCTTCATTCCAAATAGAACATAAGTGCTCCTGTTCTTTTTGCTCTAGAACAGCCATTTTCAACCACTGTGCCATGTTACTTGGGGGTAAGGGAACTTCCAGGAGGCTACCTGATTGTTTCTACCACCACTACCATAGGGTATAGCACACCCATCCATGGCATGGTTGCATCAGTGCAAGTAGATAGCATCAGGGCATTACTATTTTTCTAGCACTGAATTAAACAGATATAAAAACCAAGTGCATTCTTAACTGTGTTTCATGAAAGTTCATGTTTTAATTGCCAGAATAATGAAAATGCATCATTTTTCCGAATTGTAGCCCTGGGTGGGAGAAAGATGCCACTCTTCCACTGCAAATAAGATAATTGACAATAATAATATAGCAGTTGATAATTATATTTGTAGGACTGCCTGGAGTACAAAGTACAGAAACAATGGGCCAGTCTCTTTCCACTTCATTCACACACTGACTGAGGCTGTATGTTGACTGTACTAAAAACGAAAGGCAAACTGCCTGGGCCTGATGCTTTTGATATGTTTCTATAGTGTCTTACGGAACCATCTGCTAAGAAGTAGGATGGAGAAAAGTGTTAATGCTATGGCTGAGTTGCTACACGGTCTCAGAGTAACATAGATATAAATTGGATCCCTAGGGAGAACAGTGGAATTAAAATTCTTAAATAAATAAATAAATCCTGAGCCCTGTTAGAAGACAAGATCCTCTAGAGTTATCCTGAGGCTAGCTAATGTAAGGAACAACTACGGTGGGAAGATTGTCACGATAGGTCAATGTGGACCTACACCAATGATATCACCGGCGCAAGTCCTTGTAGACCCGTGCAGGCAGATCAGGCCCAGGAAGGATGTTTGGATTTGTGAGCCTGAACCATCTGTCCCCCACCCTCATCTTCTCCTTATTCTACCATATCCTACAATGTTCAGAAAGGTGTTTCTGCAGTATAGGATTGGACTGTCATGATACGTACTCCGACACGTCCTATAATGAAACAGGGCACCTGCCCCACCGGATAAAAGTTGTTTGCCTTGCTGTCTTGATTGCACAATTACAACATCTTGTGTTTAAAGAAAATACTGCAAAAAACAAAACAAAACCCCTTGCCCGGATTGTATTCTTTCTGGGATTTTGTTGAGACGCTGTTTGGTTGCGTGTTTGCTATGCTGGTAATACTTTGAGGTCAGTTCTGGCTCTTTCATTGATAGAAGTGGGGAAAAAATCTGCAGAAGTACTGTAAGCACATCCAGAATCCAGCTCATACAAATACTAATTTTTTGTCTTTATTTTAATGCTTCTTTGATCACAAAATCCACTGTGTAATGGTAATCTAACCCCAAAAGATAAGGAAATCAGCAGCATTAAGGACGAAAATGCTACTTCCTGTCTGTCATGTGTCTGCCTTACAACTCCTTATATTAAAACAGAAGTTTGTTCGACCTCACTGTAAGCCAATTCAGGACAGCTGCTGCCTCAAGGGCCATCACTGAGTGAAATTTGATTGGCTTGCACGTGGGATCTGGTCTTATGTGGTACTTCCTACTATGGTGGCTTCAAGAGGTCCCTCTCTATCTCTCTCTTTTAAGAAAGCCCTCAAAATGTACCTGTTGTACAAAGATTCTGAGTTTAGAACTCAGCTGCTCCTGTGTCTGCTGCAGAAATATTGTACTTTGGCAGTTTCTGATTATTTCTTAAATAGTTGAATTTGGTTTTTTGTTTTAAATTGTGTCTTATGCTTTTATACTTGTTGGCCAGACCCTAGAGCACTCCTTTTTCCATTGTCCCCGTTTTTTGGATTTTTGGAACCAATTACTTGACCAGGTCATTCGTACTCTTCCCAAAGCACCTGACCAAGCAAGACTGAGAAGCCTTTTAGAGACTAATGACCCTGTCATAATTAACAAGGTCGCTGCCTTTTTAAATTGTATTATTGTCGTTAATTCAGGAGCGACCGATTAAATTTTGATGAGACAACTTGATGCCTTTTAAGGAGAATGTAATTTTGTATGTATATGCCAATAAAGGTATCTTCTCTTACTTGTTGGCCACCTTGACACTATCCAGTGAAAGGCAGAGAATGAATGAATGTATGAATAGCCTGTGCGTGTAATTGGTGATACCAGTTACTGAAATCAAGACAGGGGTACATGACAGAACCAGTGAGGACTAAGGAGGAGAAAATAGACAAATGTCACTATTCTGCCAAGGCTAACTAAATTTCTCACAACAGTTGCTCCAATTCTTCCTTTAGGCCAGTGGTTCCCAAACTTACCTTGGTCATGGCCCTTCTTCCCCAGCACCTGTTGTGGCAGTGCCGCACTGCACCACAGTTCTCATGCAATCCTGGCCAGCCAAGATGACAATGCCCATGAGAGCTGGGAGGAAGGAGACGCTAGGGATATCCTGTGGTGGCCTGTGAGTGTGCCAAAACACATAGTTTGGGAACCATTGCTTTTTAGGCTATATATAAGATCTTGGAAGGTTTGGGGGCCTGATCAAGAAGTAGGAGGGAAAACACAAGTTTAATACCATCTGTACACTCAGTTCAAAACTATTTCTTCAAGATAGCAATGAATGGTGTTCAGGCTGGGTTCTTCTGAGAAGTTGGAAATTGGAATGAGTGATTAACAACTCAACTACCATGATGACTGTGTGCTAGCTGCATGTTTAGCAGCAGTGCGTCTCTGTAGGTCAGTTGCAGGGGAGCAATGACCGGAGAAGGGTTAATCTTTATCTTTCGCTTGTAGGTTTTCCAGAGGCATCTGGTTGGTCACTGTGAGAAACAGAACAGTGATCTAGATCAGTGGTCTTCAACTTTTAATGCCGCAGCCCCAATTAAAAAACTAGGATCCACCACCAGTTGTTTTTACTGAAGTACAGATCCCGGTTAGAGAATTGAGTGCTATATTTGGTCATACTCCAGTCATGTCAGTGGCATATAATCCATGGATGTTGAGCAAGGAGATTTGCCTGAAACACTCATACATGAAGGTGTTGTATAAAAAAATCCAGGATAATAGCAAATCTCAGCTTCTAATTGCAAATTACTAAGCAAATCTTTCTTTTATTGCAGGAGCAGCCATAGAGAAATTCTTGAAAAAATGTGGTGAAATAAGCTTGCTGTATTTACAGGGGGAAATAAGCTGGTAAGCAACTCTATAGGATTTTGTAACTTCTATCTTTGCAACTGTGCCCATTAAGTTGTTCCAGATTTTTTCATTCTAGCTTAACGTCTACTTAGATGGGAACCTATAATTTTGCAGTGTTGGTCGTTTATGTGGGCAATATTTCCTCCTTTTTATTTTGTTTTCTTTATTTTTGCATGAAGACTTCCAGGGTATAATGAGAAGCCTTGAAAGAAATCAAGCCGAGTCTTGAGGCAAGGAGTGCACTTGACAGTTTAATTTCTTGAATGCTTTCTGCTTATTGTGCCATGGCTCTTATAAAGTACTTAAAAGCCTTAAAGCAAAAATCTAAAGTAGGAATTTCATAAAGGCTTGCCTTAAAAAAATAATTTTACCACCATGAAAGCTATTAATATAATTCTGATTAGAAATAAGTAACTTAACTATAGAAAATATACATGGAAAAGGTTTTGTAACTGAAAATGTGGACATGTTCATGCCACAACTATTTTCATAGCTCTTATCCCCAACCCTCTAAACTGGAAGGATTCTCCTATTATTCCTTGATAGGGTTTGAGATTCCCTAAATAAGGCTATTCCCTGTAGTGGATGTGAACTCCTGTATAATTTCATTTTTGCTGGGCAGTTTCCTAGCCTGCTGACCAAACAAATGAGTAATGCCTTGGATGAGAAATTTTGAAAGGCTTCTCTGCATGGTTGAGTTAAAGACCTGGTTCCTTTAACAGGATGGCAAATGCATGGTGATAGTTCTTATTGGATTATGCTTGTTTATCCCAACCTCAAGGACCTAGGCACAACATTGTCAGATATGGAAGGCAACGATCTGTGAGTCCAAATTTCTCAACAGCCAACACTGACAAATCTCCAAGAGTTTTTCATGGTGTTCAGCTCTGGGATCTCTATGCTGTGTTAATTAACTGTTAATGAACAGTTAATGGACATTAGAGGAGTAACTTCCTGTTGGGATCCTGCTGCTAAAGCATGACATGTTTCCTTTTTTCCCTCTTATCGCAACTCCAAGTCTGGGATAACAGTAGCTCTGCATGCCAATTCATTTTTTCCTGCCTATTCCTTTAGTTACACTGAATGGGTCTCATACTATTTTTGGCCAATCCTAACTAAAAAAAAACAAAACACGCAGATGATGCAACCCCACCAATGGGAAGCACACTACATCCTGCAAGATGGGGCAGTAATTGAGGTTTGTTCCTTCATACTACCCCATACTGTAAGTGGGACATAAGTTCTTAATAAAAACATGGCTCATGCCATTTATAATTGTTTCAGGATTCGGGTTATAAAGTTATCTACAGTATATGTTGTCACAGAATACAGTTATTGGTAATTTTTGCTAGATTTTTTCTGTGTCAGTGTATTCAAACTTTTTAGATCAGGAACCACTTTTTAGAATGGCACTCATGTTGGGATCAACCGGCAGTGATGTCATTAACCTGGAAGTGATGTTGTGGCAGGAAGTGACATCATCAAGCAGGAAGTATTATCATTGTAACATAATAAAATGACACTCCTGAAATGCAAATTGGCATTCTTGGACTGCAACAACTGTACAACTATTAAATATCCCTGACAGAAAGCAAGATTAGGAAAAAATATTATGTAAAAGCACTGAACTAAAAACAAAATTTAAAAAAAACCTCACTTGAAAATTCAAACTATTAATACTTACAAAAGGAATATAGCAAGAGTAAGGCCTGCTGTTTCCAAGAGGGCTTTTCCCATCTTTCCACAACCCATCTGACATCAGGTCGCGCCCCACCAAGTGGGTCCCGACCCACAGTTTGAATAACACTGTTCTATATATTAGAAATATTCCAATGCTTTTAAGATATATTGAGTGTTAATGTTGTTTTCTCTAGCTTACAACTATTCTTAAGAATAGTTGCCACGATACATTTGGCAACTTTTGCCAAAATGAATTTGTCATTGAAATAAAATGATTAAAAGCGACTTTCTTCCATGTTCATACCGGGAAAAGTCATTTCTATAGTGTCTGTATTTTGGACTCTTCAGCTTTAATAGTAAACATGCAACATTGGTGGGGATATGTGTATAGTGCAAAATACAGTACAGTGGTATCCTATTATATTGCTTTTCTAGGTTTTGCTCCCTTGTAATCTCTTATTTATAACAAGAGTTTGTTTTCTTCTCTTCAAGTCATCCATGTTTTCATAATCCATATTCCAGAGCATTTGTATAAGTCTGCTTATTTATCAGGTTGCAAATCAAACCGAACAAGATGTCTGGGCAGGTATCCAGACTGACCACAAACAGGGGCTGAAATAGCAACAGTCATATTCTTGAATGTTTGTGTTGTTTTTTAGCTGTTTGCCCACAAGGCTTTTAATAGCTATTTTAAAAAAGTAAACATCTGCTCTACATACATTTAGCATTCAGAAGTAGGCAATATTCCTGCCTAATGTCTCCTTTCTCAAGGATCAGTTAGAACTGCTGGTAGTGTTAAAATATGTTATTTCTCTGTATTCTGCTAATCAAGATACGGCATTTTTGAACATTGAAAAGATTTATTTTGCATAAATAGTAAGACTGTAAACTTGCCTACAATTTTAATTATGTAAAAATCATGTTAATGCCATTTCAAACATTCTGTTCTTGCAATGCATATTCTGTTCATATATGGTGAATACGTTTATTAATATAGATAACACAAACTGCAAGCATTTACTGTAGAATTGTCTTTTCCAATGAATAAACATTTGGTATTTTAAGGCTGCCGTATTATACGCAGTTTCCTAGTAAGCCCCACTGAACCCAGTAGGATTACTTCTGAGGAGACATGCCTAGAATTGTGCTCTTATTTTCCTAAAGTATCTACACTGTTGTCTCAGTTGGCCAGATTACCAGCAATCATTTCTAGAATAAACACATCAACCGTAGGTCTCCATAGTTAAGTAGTACTGTACCTTGACTCCAATAAATTCTGATTTGAACATTTCTCTGTAATTTTATTTACTGTGTACTGTGTATGGCTCAAAGTTTAGGAATGACTGTAATGCTCAAAACAAAATCTGTGGCAGGACATTCAGGGCGCAATCCTCACCAACTTTCCAGCGCTTGGGTAAGGGCAATGGAGCTCTGAGATAAGGGAACATGGGAATGTTGAGGCCTCCTCAAGGTAAGGGAGCCTCCATGACTGGGCCCCAGCTGCAGGATACAGCACGTGCCCCATTGGCACCACTATGTAAGTGCTGGAAAGTCAGTTAGGATTGCTCCCTAATAAGAAAGTGGAAAGTTTCCCCAGGAACTCTTTCTGTTTGGGGAGACAGCCCAGTTGCTGGGACTCCGAAGCTAGCCAGAGAGCTCAGCTGTCTATCCAGAGGAAGCGAGACAGGGCTGTGGAAGATTTGGCCTTCCAGCACAGAGGTAAAGAAACACGGACACACAGCTTTACCATGTAGAATGTTTGTATTAGGATCTCTTCAGGAGACAGGCAGATACGGTTAGTCAAGATACTCAGTCCAAGATCAAATTCCAGTGCACAGTCAGATAGTAGTTTGCAGCAAATAGGTCTTACAGATGTTGTTTCACTCCGGCAGCATGCGCCCCCTCCTTCTACCTCAGCCCACACTGAGAATCAGCTGCCCAGCTCTTAAATACTGCTGTAGACCCAATCAGCTTCTATTCCTAAAACGTGCAGCATTGGGTATGTGCTGAGCTGCACGTAGGCACTTTCCACAGCTGCTTGCTGCTCCGAGGCTGGCTTGCACAGGTGCAACTGATGGCCAGCCTCTTGCCAAGGCCATTGTTCCCAGAGCAAAAGAGTAACCCCGGTCTGGACTCAAGAGCCATGCCTGATACGCCTCCACTCTTTTCCTCTGGGGACAAACTAGATCACTTTGGCGTGTCCATTTTCACACATCCCCCCCCCCGTATATTACAAGCCACTACATTACCCAGGAATGGTTACACTGTTGGTTACACAGATAGCATTTTTTCACACATGGACAGCAACACAGCACATCCCAAGCCATTACATCACTTCAGGACATTCCTAGAGATCCACATTGATAGTTGAAAAGCCTTACTATTTGGCTTGTTGTGGCTATCTGCCCAAGATACCTTCCCCCTACACTCTTCTGGGTGGAAGCATATCCCCCGGCCTTGTTATAGCTCTGCATGGCCACGACATTCATCCACACTGGGGACATGTCAATATTCACAGATGCCTACAAGCATCCAATGGCACAGTTATACATTTGACTCTGCGTACAAGCAGCTTTACATTAGCTCATACTTATCCTGGCTAGGTTTGCCATTACAGCACACCTTACATTACTTACATTTCCAGGATGCATGGCTCATGATGGCTTAATATGCTTGGTGTGCCACTCCTGACCCAGCCATTCCCTTACCTTGAGGAGGCCTCTGTGACTGGGCCCCAACTGCAGGATACAGCACATGCCCCATTGGCACCGCTATGTAAGTGCTGGAAAGTTGGTTAGGGTTGCTCCCTCACTTTCAGAATTAAGACCCACAAGATTTTTAATTGTCACTTTAGCTTTGATCCTGTTTAACTTCTCATAGCAATTTGTTATGATTAAATTGCACTAAGTTGTCTTTTTTATGTAGATTCCATATCCCATGATACCAAACCAGATCATCCTTTCAAAGCAGTTAACATTAGCGTTTGAGTTATTTGTGTCATACCATGTAATGTTTGTTAGTTTTGGCTTGTATTAAATACAGGAAGAATTTTGCAAAAAGGTTAAAAAAAATTGGCTTTAAAAGAGCAATATGAAGAGCACTCATTCTGACTGACGGTACAGGCATGCCCTGGTATCTGCTGGGGTTCTGTTCTGGACCCCACTGTGGATACCTGAAACTGTGGATATTGGGGATGTCTTTTTAAACAGAGAAAAGGGAAAAAAGGGGCAAGCTTCTTTGGGTAAGAGCACCCCTGACCAGTGGTGTTATCCTACTGGTACGCTAGGCAGGACGTCTGGGTGATTGGCAGCCCGCCCGTCGTGTACCACTGCGTTACGCCGTTTGCGTAACCAGTTACGCCGCTTGCGTATGTTACGCAAATGGCGTAATGCTGCGGTACACGACAGGCGGGCTGCTGATCACCCGGACGTCCCACCCAGCGTACCAGTAGGATATCACCACTGCCCCTGACTGCATCATTTATTTGACCTCCCATGTCCCCTTATTTTTCTGAATCTTTTGCAGGTTTTCTTTCCAATGCAGAAGCATGCAACTCCCCCATTTAGTGGAAATGACATTAGCAAAGGGTTATCGTTTTTTCAGCAAGGCCATTCCTCCGCTCCAGCAGGGTTACTACACTCTGCTCTAACCAATCAAGATATTGACCAATTTATCATGGCTGCTACTTTTTCAAAAGCATACAAATCTGGCCAGTTGTCTGAAACTTTCCCATACGATTTTCATAATCATATTGATAATGAGAAGTTATACAGGGATGCCCTGGTATCTGCTGGGGTTCTGTTCCGGACCCCAAAGTGGACACCAGAAACCATGGATACTGGGGACACCTTTTTAACGATAGGGGAACATCAGTGGTTTTACTGCAACAAGGTAAAAAAGATGTTTAAAGTTCCCCTATCTTTTTAGTAGGTGCCCCAGTATCCATGATAATCATGGATAACTGAAACTGTGGATACTGAATCAGTGGATATCAGGGCATACCTGTAAAAAATAAGAGGGAAATAAGGTGAATGCCCCAAAAGGCGACATAAAGACAAATGTGTGGAATCACTAGAATAAAATAAAACAAATTTAAAAGAGAACTCTTGTTAGTGAAGACTTCTTAATAGGTGGATGTTGGAATACTTGCTGCTACAAACTGTAAAACGATACCACAGAACAGGAATGTGGAATGGATAGGTCCAGCATCAGATGTTGGCCAAGCTGGGTATTAGCAAGGGCCCCCAGGTCTCTTCCTGGCTGTCTCCTATACTCCTCACTGCAGCAGCTGGTAGGCAGCTGCTACACGACTCATTTAGCCAAGCAACTTGCGCTGCCTGTTTCAGTTCTCTGCTAGTATTCTGCACAACTGCTTCCTCCCATTCCTCCCATTGCTCATGTTCCTATTATCATTACACTTCCCTTTCTAAAAGAAACTCTTGTTCTGTATGGTTTCCTTATCCCCTCATCTCTTGGTGAAGTCAATATCCCTGTCCAGAACGTTTCTTTGAAGTCTCACTGGCATTTTTTGTTGCAAATAGTTTTATTCCGGCTCATCAGTATCAGATGTAGGTCCATTATATTCTCAGTTGTTTAATCCATTGCCATCTCTAGCTTTTTTAATGTTCTGCAGATCTCTCCTGTTTGTCCTGTAGACAGCTGCATCATTACTCAATAAAATATTTTTGGGGGTGTCCTATGTTCAGGGCTGGTCCAGCTGTGGTGTAAATTATGTGGCTTTCATCAGGGTGGATGTTGGGAGGAGTGGTGGGTTTTGGGTACCTTTCTCTTGAGTCTGCTGCCGCCACATTGATCCACTTCCTTACTATGCTCTGTCATGTTTGTCACACTCCCTGGCATGCTTGTAGAAAAACAAAAGATCCTTACCATTGGATTCCTAAACCAGGGAACATTTGGAGCATGATAGGGGGCTTCCCCCCCCCAAGCACACTGTATATCACCTCTGGCTTACACTATGCAATTATGTCAAATCCACACTTTCAAGCTAGATGTTGCTCTGTGTTCAACCAACAGGTAGACTTTGCAAATAGACTTTGATATATTTTACTGTTGTTCATATGCTATTGTTAAAATAGCTCCAAATCAATTGATATTCTTAAATTCCTGATTGGGGAAAAAAAGGAAACTTCTAGTTTGTGTGTCATAGATATGCTTACCATAATATGTTTAAATCTGTTGCATGGGCATAAAAATAAGAAGGTAGATGCTGAGAGCCTATGCTGGTCTTTGCCAGAACCATGTTACCTGGGTCAGGGACAATCTGAACAACCTACATAGGCTCTGCTTCTGTCATGCATTTGGCCAAGTTTATAGTTTCCTAGGTCGTTAAACTATAGTTTCCTGGTTCAGCTGTCACAGGAAATCAAGGCCATAGTTTGATATTCTGATTTGTTGGTATAACTACCAGATTAGGTTCTTCTGCAAAGTTAAGAGTAGCATACACAACTGTAAATGGGTAAATGGATTCATTCTTCCTTCAGTTCCCTATTTGAAATCAGTATTTGTTGGGTGTGGATTTCATACAGTGCCTCTTGATTGTTTCTTAGGGCACAATCCTAAACTGAGTTAGGCTGGCATAAGCTAAACCAGCAAAGTTTGGCTGGCACAAGGGACACCGTAAAGTATGTTTGGACCACTCTTGGAGTCAGAGAGGCCAGCACACAGACGTGAGCCACCCTCCCTGACTCAGAGAGTCCAAAAACTCTTTATGGTGGCCCTTGTGCTGGCCAAACTTTGCTGGCCTAGCTTATGCTAGCCTAACTTCAGTTTAGGATTGCGCCCTTAATTAGAAATTTCATTTATTTTAGTAAGGTTTTTTTAAAATATCAAAACAAGTTTTCTTTGGAACAAAATCCAACTTTTTGAACAATTAACTACTTATTTTAGATTTAATAGTATGTTCAATTTTTTAAAAAGTTGAAAGAGTGGCAAGTTGAAAGAGTGCAATAAGAGATTAGAGTACCTGCAGTAAGTTTGGGGTCATACCAGCTATGTAAATTATGTGTTTCTTTCTGCATTGCTACTTAACAGAATGACTAATATAATGATGTGTTGACCATAGTAGGACTTACTTTTGAATATGCACATATAGGATTGGATAACATAACTGAACAGGGAGCATATTCCATTGGTTTTAAAGTCAAAGTGTTTATGTTGAGGCAAATTGTCTTTTGATTATGTCACAACGACGGCACTTCCTGCTTGATTATGTCACTTCCACGTTAATGACATCATTTCTGGTGGGTCCTGATGCAAGTGCCATTCTAAAAAGTGGATCCAGGTCTAAAATGTTTGAGAACACTAGTATATAGGATTAGTTTTCTATTATTGCTGGGACAGTGCTAGGGATCGGCCAGCTCAGCACTGATCAAGCCCATAATGGGGACTCACCTGACTTGTTAAACCTCTGAACCTTCAATACTGGTGGTAGAGGTAGTTCTTAGTGTACCATGGGGGGAGTCAGTGCACCGCTTTGTCCCAAGGCCCCAGCAACCTTGCGCCAGCACCTGATACTAATAGTGTTTAACTACTGGCCTGAATACCCTTTTATACATCTTCAGAATGTTCTAACAAAGCTGTGTATTTCTAGCTTTGCATTTCTACAGGACCCAGCAGGAGGATGAAACTCTGCTGAGAGTTTTTCAACTTGCTGAAAAACTGAGCAGACTCACCTCTTTGAAACCTAAATATAGCTTCCATTTTTTATCCTTAGAAGCGATTTAAAGAGACCCAGAAATTATGGCTTACTTTTCCATTCTTCTGACATTTCTGTATAATTATGTCATGCGACAGATAAAGAAGAAAGCCAATTGGTCCGTTTCTGAAGTTTTCCAGCAGCTGCTTTATTAAGATTTTGTAATGGGAAAGGAAAAAAAAAAAATCAAAGGTGGGATGACATTCCAGGCACATTCTACACTATCTTGTAACCAACAAGGTTTTAGTAAGTTATCCTTAAGATGTCATTGGTTTTTTGTAAGAAAAATTTGTGCTTTTAAATTAACTACCTCAGCCTGTTAGAAAAAAGCTGACATACATTTCAAATATACTATTTAACTGAATAACTTGGAACTTTCATCCCTTTTAAATTGTAGTCCTTCTCTTAGCATTCCTGCTTTTGATGGAATTGTTTTTATTACCTAATCTCAATATGGGGCAGAACTGGCTAGAGTTTGAAAAGGCTCTTATCAAAGGCTCTTGATCAAAGATGTTTGAGAAGGCTCCTATCAAAGAAGTTTGTGGAGCGACTGCAATAAATATTTCTCAGCCTTTTTTGTTTGTTTTATTTTTGTGGAGACAGTAGTAGAGCGTGCTGTCACCTCCCCTGGGTCTCCCATTTATTCTGGCGCTCCGTTCAGTAACAGGCAAATTTTTTTTCTTACTTTTTGCTGATGGTGAAGGAAATGTACCATTAGCACCTGCCAGTCACCATCTGGATGTCCCAGATGGCTGTTTTAGCAGAGTCATTCTGGGACATTGTGGGCCTACCAAGATGGCAGCTTATGAGAGCTTCGCTTCTTCTGCCACCATCAACAAGTTTAAAAAGGGAAAAAAGCATCTGGCACCAAAAGGGGCACAAGAAAACGAGAAGATGACAAGACAGGCATGAGTGGTAGGCTCTGGCATCCAACGCAGAGTCAGATTGCAGGTTCAAGATGATCTTAGGTAGAGAGGAACATGATAAAGGGTGAACCCTTTTAAGAAATGGAACCATCTTCTTGTTCCTTTTGCTGGATAAACTATGCTGGGAATTTTTTTTTTTCTTGAACAGTGGTGTATAAATATTTTTAACAATAGCAAAAACTTATTTTATTTAGAGGTAATGAGCTCTATAAAGTGAAATGTTAATTGACATTACTGGAATCAATTTTAAGATACCCACATTTGAGGAAAATATGGATAATCTATATAGTGAAAACAGATGAATCCATTAAGAATATGTTTTTAATGTCCAAATAGATTCTCTTTGTAAAATTTAGAATACAGTACATTTTGATTCAATCCAGATGCATTTTGGTATTTCTTGCTTGCAATTCTATTCCTGCCTGATTGAGTCTAGGAACACTTAAGGGACTAGATATTCCTAATATGTTTTTTCCCTAGAATTTGGTATAGTAACCCTGATAATATGAGAGGTAAAACTTTCATTAAGCCAGTGGTTTAAGGCAGAATAGCAGTTCCAGTTTAAAACCTAGATTATGCAAGCTTTATGCTTTTATTGTGCTGAATTATTTCATGTTTATAGCAAAATATGCCAGTGAATCTTTACAGAGCTGGCATTGTTTTCCTCTGAGCACAAGAATGTGAAATACCCTTGGAAACAAGAAGGTTTCACCTTCAGTGTTTGTTCCTTTTCCATAGCCCATGTATTTCTCACATAGGTGTTGAATTTTCATCTGTAGGTAAATAGCAGTGAGCCCTTGACTGCTGATGTGACTGCTGTGGACATGGCTCTACTGTTCAAAATCACTGCACTGTAGAGGCTTTCCATTCATAGAGCACAACACAGGCTGTGTCTGTATGCAGGCACATGTGCCACTCTGTTTTCTCATCAGTAGATTGATTGCTTTAAACCCCATGGGTAATTAGCATGATTGTTACTCTGTATATGCAGATAATCAATTAAATTAAAAGCCACTGGCATTGGAAAAAGGTCAAACCAGGTTTTGCTACAACCCAAATGGTTATGGGAAGGTAACTTACTTGTGTGTGAGTACACACGCATGTATCCGCATCTTAGAAACCTGTGAGAAGCAGAAAAGCAACTTCACTCTCTTTTGTGTATATTTGGATTTTGGTTTTTAGTCTAATGATGGTATTTTATTTCTATTACTTCCTGAAGGCAAGTTGTAATAACTCTCTCCCAAATGACTGTAAATCCTATTGAGCACTATAATGTCAGAAAAGTCATCACACCACATTCTCTTTTGCTGCTGGAAACTCAGGCCTGATAACACTTTATTGGAACTTACACTGCTTCTCCAAAGCCCAGCATAAAGCAGTACAACAGTGTACACTCCAATGATTCCCAGATGAAAATAAAGACACTACTACCCATTTATTTATTTTAAAAACTGAGTGGGTGGTTGTAGGAGCAGAATCCAGCAGCATGGGTTGGTGGATAATGCCAGTGAGACACAGATATGCACAATATTGCATTTATTTCTTTTAGAGCCATCCTCGGTACCATACCGAGTATGGTATGTACTCCCAGGGATATTTGCCAGAATCTTCAGAGTCACTCAAAAAAGAATTGAGTAGTGGTGGAAAAGGCAGGTCTGTATTAGAATTAACAGCAACTATATTATTTACAAACATGTTGCTACTGTATTGGTACATGGACCTCTCTGCCTATGCAATTGTACATCCATTCTGTGCCTTGTGAATCCCTCTTCTGGTGGCAACTGCAGTGACCTGTGTGTGCTGCTATGAACAGACACTATAAAACTTCAAAGTCTTACATTCATGAGGCAAGGTCATGATGCGTGCCATCATTGAGTTTGTGATTAAGATGTAATTAGTGTACTAATAGCTTGCTTCTTATTCTAAAGGTTATGAGGAAAATCAGTATTCATGAATATGAATGCTCAAATCTGGAAATTGTAGAATACTGTACACTACAGATGGTGCAATCAGCACCTAATAATAACTCTGTTGGTGGTGAGGACGGTTTGGGGAAATTATGAGCCTTCCATGGAACACAGCAGGCAATGGAATCTCACTAGCAAGTTTCCTGTGGTTGGACTATTGAGAGGAATTTCTGACTGAAGGATAGACAGAAAAGAACTTGTTCGAAAGAAATATGAAATTGACCTCTAATCCAGTTCTATAAAAAAATTTCCATAGTCATTCAAACCTTTCTTAGTTTTTTGAATACGTCCCTTAATTTTGTCCTAGATAAGAAAATGACTATCCTTAACTCTTATGGGGAAAAGAAACCTTCTGCCTCTTTACCCCTGACTCCAGATAGGCTGGCCACATGGACAGGAGTGGGAGAAGGCAGGCTGACTGAGGGGAAGAGCATCTAGTGGTTATCACTTACCGACCCCTTTTTACTGAGTCAACATCTGAAAGAGGAAGGTAGCTCTAATTGATAGTTCTATCCACTGCCACCATTTCAGGCTAATAAGACCAGGCAGAGGAGGGTTAACTGGGTAAACAAAAAGCCTTCTAAGAGAGCTCAGAACACCAAGTGTTCTTATTAAAAATCAAATTGAAGTAACACACAGAGGTGAACCAACAACTCGCTGAATTACCCATGAATATCAAGAAGGCAGGCAAGAAATCAAATGTAATTCGCTGTGAAAAATTAAAAAATGAGAGGGAATAAACACAGCCTGATGAAAAATGTCTCAATTTGGCTAAACGAACATGAAGGAAAAGCTTGACCGCTTAGCTAAAGGGTGCCAGGATTCTACTCATGATCAAAACACATAGCCCCTGTAGGTTGCTAAACCAATGAAGGTTGCCGGTTGGCTTGGAGGGAAAAGAGCAAACAAAACAGACATGTTCAGAGAATTTTAACTAGCTACTTAGGTTCTCTTGAAAATCCCGGTCCCTGCACTTGCTAGAGAGTAAATGAGTTGCTTTTCACAAACCAATACTAGCTTTCACAGCAGACATGACAGAAAAATGGACACAAGCGTCCCTGTGCTTGAATTTAAGTAACCTGGGTTTGATGTCAGCCTAAAGTCAGCCAATTGAATGAGTGGAACCCATCTGGCCTCTCCATCCCACCTTTTAGCTCTGTCAGCAAATGCACTGTTCTGGTTCCTGTTCAATTTACACAGTTGTCAAAGGTAAATTGGTGTGTAAATCGTACATATCCTATATCTGCATTTTATTAAGATACTTGAGAGTTGGAAACTGTAAACAAGCAGACAATATACCTCTTCAGGTGTTCTGTGGAGAGTCGTCCTACTTCCAGAATCCTGTGAATATGCCCGGGGAGCCTTGCTCCTACTGCATTTAGGCCCATCGGACATCCGATCCAATGGGCCAGGAAGCCAGGCTACACTTGGGGGAGTGGGAAAAAGCACCTCAGCTTGCAGCTCCTTGCTGCCCTTCTTTGAGGAATGATGCTTTGTTTGTTGCTGCCCTCTCACACTCCATCACTTCCATCATATACCCCTAGCCAGCTACTCCTTCTCTTGCCATTTTCTAAAGAGCAGCAGGGTGAGGCATTCACCACTCCTTCACCTTATCTTGTTGGCAGGCACAGCAGTAACTGCAGGTCGTGGCAGAGGTGTACGTGGGGTGGCACCAGTAGGTGACGTGCCAGTGCTGCTGACACAAAGGTAATAGGGGGCAAGCAAGCATGGCAGGCTTCACTCACACACAAATGCAAAAAAATCAGAAGATGCTGCACTAGACCTTGTTAGTCCCAAGAGCCAGTAAGGCTTGGGTCAGGCCTTACTACTCCAAGAGTCACAAGTTAGCAATGTGAAGAATTGTCCATACCTGATGTAAAATGTATGGTTGAATCTGGTTTTCATTTAGATGAAGGTGTGAAGTATAACTGCGGAGGAGATAAATTAACTGGTCATCCGGGGGTTTGGAGTGGGGTGCCATCAATATGCTGATGACACCCAACTCTATCTCTCCTTTCCCCCTGATTCTGAGGAGGCAGTTGAGGTCCTGGATCGCTGTCTGGAGGCGGTTGGGGGCTGGATGTGGGCGAACAAGCTGAAATTAAATCCGGATAAGACAGAGGTGCTCTTGGTCCGGAAATCCACAGCTCGGGTACTGGACTATCGCCCTGCTCTGAATGGGGTTGCACTTCCTCTGAAGGAGCAGGTTCGCAGCTTGGGGGTTCTCCTGGATCCACAGCTACACCTGGAGCCCCAGGTGGCGGCGGTGGCCAGGGGAGCCTTTGCTCAGCTTCGGCTGATTCGCCAGCTGCGGCCGTACC
>JAJKFI010000049.1:8123517-8157410 GCA_029204185.1 Lerista edwardsae | reverse complement strand
TATTTATTTATTTATTTATTTATTTATTTATTTATTTATTTATTTATATTTTCTCCCTGCCTAAAGACTGTACATGTTCAGTAGTATGCAGGAAATGTTGAAAACTTTCTGTGTGTTTTATAAAGAGATGAAAGGATAGTTCACTTTCTTTGTCTGCACAAACTGTTCGGCATAATTCTTCTCCTTCTGCCCCAAGCTTCTCAGCAACCAGTCCTAACACTCTATATCTTGAAAAATAAGTTTTAAAAACGGCTTGAGCGGGAAAGCAAAACCAGGTTTGACAAAGTTGTTAACCTACATAGACTGGTGTGGTGTTTTCCTATCCTCTTTCTCACGCTTAAATGTAACATAGGCATTACTTTGTAACACCCAATGTAAGGCTAATTTGCCTCATTTGAATCTAAAAAGGAGCCCACATCCTTCCTGTGCCCTTCAAAGAATTCTAAAAGGCTCTACAGAAAAAAAAAACAGATGTACCAGTATGTATCACTTACAATTAGGGATGACATGATTAGGTCTATGCTGAAGAAACTAAAGGACAAAACTGCCCATGCAGAAAATAGGCTACTGAGACGATGAGGAGAGTTGGACACTCAGCTGTTTATTTTTTCTTGTTGCAGTAACCCAAACCCTTTCAACAGACTATCAGCAAAGCTATAGAATACCCACTGTGCTCCCAGACAGCTGTTTTGGAAATGAGAAAATTATAACACTTCGCTTTTAACAAGAATATAGAAAAGGCAGAAATTAATCACAAGCCCAAAAGCATCAAACTAATACTCAGTGCTGTGAAAGTATTCTGAATTGCTGAATGGATTGCCATTTTTAGTAAGCAAAAGAAACCCCTGCCTGCCTCAGTGGTATTGGCATCAACAAAATCAACTAAGCAGTTTTGTATACGCACTTACCATGATGAAGGCTGTGGTTTGGGGCAGGCATGGTGCTCAGCTTTTCCTCCTGTAAAAAGTTCCTGTTTCCAGTAACATGATTAGAATAATGTGCAACCAATAAGAAGCCTATTTTAGCCATTCTGTTATTCTTACACATCTGTGCTCTATAAAGCAATAGCCTTTCCATGACTTATTATCCTTTCCATACTATTAAAATGTATGTGCAGTATGTAGTTTGTTCTGTTTTTGTTAGCGTATTGCCATACTGCTGTTCACCAATCCTCATTCTAGCTTTAAAAAAAACTGATAATGTTTTGTCCAGATTACTATTATATCTTCCCTTTTGCTATTCATCGCTTCCTCTCGCCACCCACTCTCCCTCCCCTTGACCCTTGTACTCCCTGACCTATATGTGTTCAATTTGTGGTTACTAGAAAGCTACATCTTTTTTTTTAATTCCTGCAATAGTGTCATCCATATGTAGATGTGTATATAATATAATAAATATTTATTATATTAATATGTAAATAATATAATAAATTATGTAAAGGAAAATATTAAAATACAGTACTGAATTGGAGGAAGCTTTGAAAGTGCATATTAGCTCTCACTTTAGTGAAAGGACTACAGAAACACATCCCAGCAGCCCCTGGTCTTGCTTAGAAGGGCTGGAATCTTTCTGTACACACTCCTGTATAAAATACAGGTGTAGCCTTCTCACGCACCGATTTCACTCAGTGTGACCCCAGAAGAGAAGGGCTCTTTATTAAACACGTGCTGGTAAGAAAAGAAAAAAGCTTTTCTTACCAGGGCAATGCAGCTGCAGCCATGAGATCTGCAGCCAATCTCATTAGCTCTGAGATAAGACCTCTTCCCCTCGTCCTGGAACAAGGCAAAAAATGCAAAACGGAAGTGATTAATCACACTTCCCAAGATGAGGGAGGAGGTCTTATTTCAGTTAATGGATACCAATTGCTCTAAGCCCCTGGAAAATGGCTGCAGTCTGTTACCATGGCAAGAACTTTTTTAAAGGCTGAATGCTAATTAACAGCATGATTTTTAACAGCATGTAAGAGGAAGATATCTAATATACTGAAAGACTCCTCCCATCCAGGACATTAGCTCTTTGAACTATTACCATCGAGAAGGAGATTCAGGGTATTGAAAGCAAGGATGAGCAGATTTAAGAACAGTTTTTATCCAAGTGCAGTATTGAGTTTAAATGCGGGGTCATAAGTTTTTGCGGAAGTTAAATTGCTGGTAGAAATGGGGTATTTATATTTGTTAAGCAATTGTTGTATGGATGATTGTGTATATTTTAGTTTTGGTGTTGTCCAGTTTTACCGTGGGGAAGAGCACCTCACTTCGTTGCACTCAGTTGTGAGTGTAATGACAAATAAATTTCTTATCTTATCTTATCTTTTTGCATGATTTTTTCCTGGAATGGAACCCTTGCAGATAAAAAGGCTCTACCTGTACTGTGATTCTATAAAGATGCCTGGATGACAATAAGGTAGCACCAAATCTGAACTACTGCACAAATAAAAAGGTAAAGATTTCCCCACGACCAAATGGTCCCGACTTTAGGGGGCACTGCACAAATAGAAAAGTACTAATAGAAAAACAGAAAGTTAATTGAAATTTCTTTTGCTTAAATCATAGAAATATATTATGACCCATATGCACAGTAGGGATGTGTGAGCAGGGTAGGTAGAGCTCCAATTGAAACAGCCTTGGAGTCTCATGTGCCTCCAAATAACCTCACATACAGGGAGAGAATAGAGCTTGCAACAGCGACAACTCAGCCTGCACTGTGATTGTGCACACGCTCTGCCCGGTGTTTGCATAGCAATGGAAAGGCTAAACTATCATTGCCACCAGCTCGACTCTCTCCAAGAGACTCTGTGAGACTCTCCAGGTCTCTGAGGAACTGGAGCTGAGGCAGACAAGAGCTGAGCCTCCCCAGTGATCACGCAACCACTTAGAAAGTAGATGGAGCATGTGCGCAATCACTGCTCCTGTGAACCAGTAAACACTTTTCTTTCAGCACGCTCAATCCTGTCAAGTCATGGATTGCTCTGTGTTCGGTTTGCAGTGTTCTTGCCTGTCTGTTCCCACTGCAGGAGGGAAAAGGAAAATCATCTTTCTACAAGCAGAGTCTGTCTACACCAATCTAAGAGCAAGTGTTGGGTTTCTCCACTCCACATTACAACAGTACAAGTTCTAGGATATTCATGGTACAAACAACACAAGTCATCTTCTTAATGTCTATTTCAAATTAGCAATCCCTGTCCCAACTTGAATGTTATAGCAGCATACTTCTTAGAACTACAGCTGTTCTAGGAACTACTTTTTGTTTAATTTTTTATTTAATTACCTGTCCTTTTTTCATTCATCAACTTAAAAAAAAAGTCAAATCTACATGCTCATATTTTAATTACAATAACTATCTCTCTCCACAGACAAATAATTTATGTTTGGAAATCATCTTAAACAAACGGATTAAGATCTGGCCAAGAACTTACAAGTCTAAAATTAATGAATTAATCTGCTGAACAATCCTATTAATGCTTTAATCCCTACTAATTAACAGCCAAGCTAATTTGTTTCACTAGCCACAATCTGAAGAGTACTCTCATATTTGTATGTGTATTTAAATTCTTGTCAGAAGTGAGTTCAGATTTGGCACATCTTAGCACAAAAACTTTTCAAATGGGAAATTAGTTGAAATAATACACGTGCACCAGTGGCTTCCTCCACTGCACTGAATCCTCAAACTGGTTTTTCTTGCTTTCAGAATTAGGTCTGTGACATTTTTGCCAAAAGAAGATAACTTGATGGACTTGACACAGTTAGTTCTGATGCCCAGAAACAGTATTTTTTTTAAAGCTAGTACGAGGTTAACTTTATTAGTAAAGCTAGTATGAGCTTTATCAGTGCATGTCCCTGATGGATTTCAGAAGGAGATGCAAAATCCATTTATTCAGAGGAGCACTTTAAAGATGAGACCCAGATGTTCTGAGAGTTTAATGCTGCTGGGTGTTGTTTTCTTTCTATGTTGGTGCTTTTATTAGATACAGTTATTTTAATTGTGAACCTCCGCAAGTGTATAAATACATAAAATCAAATTTGGCAGCAAGTCATTTGCCAACTTACTTCTTGATGCTGAAAAGTGCTCAGACAAATATTCCCAACAGCTAAGAGAGCTTTGACATGGTATTTGGACATCTAACAGTGGGTTGAATAGGAGCAATGTGGTAGCAGTTCCCTGACAATGTGAATATCCTGTCCAAGTTGTTTTGGGTATTTAGAGGCATGCACTTTTCTTTAAGGATCCTCATTAGACATGTTGGAAGAATCTATGTATTGACACTTACACACAAGGAAACGGGAAATTGGATGAGATCTGTTGAGTGAGAGGCAAGAAAGTGTAGACTGCTAACTTTCCTAGACCTCTAACTCTTGTTCCTTGGAGGTTGAGCTCATACAAAAACTCTATTAGGAAAAAAAAACCCTTTGACAATTGGCATGTATTTCATTAAATATTATAAACTTGGTTTAACTTACAGTAGCTAGGATATGTGATTCAGCTTCCATACACTTCCATTTATTCACTTTTATTTTATTGATAGGATTTTTTAGTAGCTGCTGCTGACTGTTGTGCTGGGATTTAATCCAGGAATCAAAATGTGCTAGAGACAGCAGCTGCCACAGGCCAAACTCCTCTCCAACTCAACCACCATCCACCCATGATCTTTGATGGGATTGAAGCTTTTGGCGATGGTCCCACATGAAGGAGAACAAAAGCTTTCACTGTGTCCTTGAAGCATACCAAATGCACATACTGGCAGCTAGGATGCCAAAAAAAGGGTGACTTCTACATCTGAAGGCCCTTCCTTCAAGAGTTCTTACTGTTTCCAGCCCACCTGCCAGCATCCAGTCTTGCAGGTTGAATCCAACCCTGCTTAAATTTTCTCCGCAGATTATAGAAGAAGCAGTTATAGTTTAAGATGAATAAAACAATGGCCTTTGTTTTGCATGTGCTTGCACGTTTATCCTACATATGCTGCTCTACTAGCTTTTTAGTACCGGTCGTGTCTCAGCATTAGTGGGGGTTCCTTTCCCAGAGCCTGCATGGATGCCCAAAAACAAGGAAAGTCAAATTTGTGATCCAACCCACAGAGCACTTCCTGCTGCTGCCTCCTGCCATGGGTTCGGAACTCGCAGTGGTTCAAATCCATAGGTTACAAATCCATGGGTAATGCCAACCCACTGTACTCTGTTATAATGCTTTCTGATAGTGACATGTTTGGAGAACATTTTAGAATCTTCCCATTACAAAACTCTTATAGGATGCAGTTCTTAAGCCAATGGCATATACCACTTGGTTGCATTGCTTCTGTTTGCACAGGCTGCGTTAGGTAAATGATTGATTTTTCTTTCTGTCTGCTGTTCTGAAATAACTTCACCTTGGTAACTCGCTTAAATCTCAGATTTGTTTAAAAGTTCAAAGTGCAGAAACATGGGTACCTATTGTGGCAAAGGAGTGGGATGTAGTTAGTTTCTTGGTGCCTCTGCAAATTGTAGGGTACATTATGCTGAAGATTTTTTCACTGCCCTATGTTGCTGGGGTAGATACTCCATGAGTCTCATAAATGTTTAGTATAATTCTTCCTTCCAGTGATCTCTTTAGGCATAAAGTAGTCGTGTCACTTAGCTCATACTAAAAAAATGCTCTACAATCTGATTTGTGCAAGTACTTCTTCAATAAAAATCAACTACTGGAAAAGCAGCAGAATATGCCCATCTTGGTAACTTCTCATACAGTGGAGTTCTGTGGTGCCCGCTTTTAACAAATGCAGATATTTAACACTTCTGCTTTTGCTGCAAGTGCCTTTTTCCCTTCTTCAATTGGGCACTCCTTTTCTCCTTGACTGAAACTGGTACAAGCAAAGAGAATGACAAAGAATTCACTATTTCTTTTTTAAAGGAAAGAAAGAGGAGTCCCTAACATTCATAGAACTATCTGGCAATGAAATTCTGTACAAGCTGGGAAGAGTGGCAAAGTGGCCTTTTGTTAGGACTTTGGAGTAAGCCTCCTCCTCTTTCATTTGCTGCAGTGGAGAGTTTTTGATTACGCCTGCTCAAACAGCCACTTTGTGCTAATGTGTTTTCTTGTGGATTTGCCAGGTGACCCCCTGACTCATGGGCTCCCAGCCAGTTCTGCCACAGTGACAGTTCCTTAAACAGGCACAGAAAGTAAAGTTGGTTTTTGCTACTTCTGTCCCGATGGGACACTGACTTTTCTGTTTCTTTTTGACTTGTGATGAATCTGTCCTTGGTTGTTGTTTTTAAAAAATAGTATCTCTATGCAAAAATGTGAGTGTTCCTTGAATAGCAACGCAAGGAAGGTGGCTTCCTGATATTTCTGCAAGATATGCCTTCCTCTTCAGCAATGTATCATTCTGTATACTATACTAATACGTTTTTCTTCCAATGGAATGAAAATACCAATCTTTTTTCCCCTTCAGCTTCTGCCTGCAAATTTCATGTATAATGTGGAATAATTTCATAAGTCACAGTATTTGGTAAAAATGGGCTAGTTTTGTGGCTCATAATCAATACCTAAAGGAAATATGGTGATTATCTAGGTTTGTTCCTGATTTTTTTTTTCCCAGAGCAAATGGCTATATATCCAGACTTGGATCGTAATCAATAATTTTGGCCTGTATTTACTGGCTGCAAATATCAGAGACTTCTTTTGCCCTTGGACACTAATAATGGAGAAGACTCCTACAAAAATCTCTCTCCTTTCTTCCCCACTATGGACTCCTTTTGCTAAAACATCTGTTGTTGCTGTATACTAAAACCCTGGTTACCTGCTAGTACATGGAAGTGGCCACGTAACTGGATATAAAATTGAATCAACCCAACAAATTTTATTCTGTTGCTAATAATCTAATACCAGCTCTGAAAAATAGCTAGACCAGCGTTTCTCAACCGTGGCAACAGTGCTTCTGATGATACACATGGCACCTGCGGACACCTGCCTCCTGGCAGTGAGACTGCAGTGTGACAAGCAGTGGTAGGAGGCTCGGCTCAGCAGGTAGAGCTAAAGTGTCTGGTTTTTGCATGCTTGAAAAAAAAACCCCTGCCGTCCTTGAACCTCTTACCACTGTTCGTCATGTCACATCTGACCTCCTAACTTGGAAATAACTGACAAGTAATTGGAAATGTCATGGTCCAGTGGTATGTATGATAATCTGAATCATGGGAAGTGGTATGTTGGATGCTGCAACCTGTTCAATTCCTTAAGCAATTTAAGTAACCAGGTACACCTTCCTATCGCCACTCAAGTCACACTCCCACACTAAAGGGCTTCGCTGAAAAGCAGGCTAGCTCTGTACCTCAGGTTGGTGGCGTAGCTAGGTCATTGACACCCGGGGCCCAAAATAACAAGATACCTGCATCCTGTTGCATTCTGGTATAGCCTATTTCTTTAAAAAAAAAAAAAAAAAACCAGGAGGTTGCAAATACCCATCACAGCTTATAACCTGTAATAGACTTTTCCTCCAGAAATCTGTCCAGTCCTCTTTTAAAGGCTTCCAGGCCAGACGCCATGACTACCTCCTGTGGCAAGGAGTTATACAGACTATTTAAATGATGACTACATAATTTTTTATCTGTTCTAACTCTCTCACCAATTTCAGTGGATGTCCCCTGGTTCTGGAGTTGTGTGAACATCCCTCTATCCACTCTTTTCATCACCTGCATAATTTTGTACATCTCAATCACTTCCCCCCTCAGGTACCTCTTTCTAGACTGAAGAGACCCTCTCTGTGTCCTGGCACCCTCAGTTCCTCCATGTGCTTCTTTTGCTGTGCTTCATATTGTACTAGCTTAGGGAATGCAGGCCTATACTAATGTTTTCCACTAAATCTCAATAATTCACTCCCATTATTCCTAAAAATTCTGCTTTCTGTGATGAAATACACATTAGATTTCTGCACACAAAGGCAGTCTCCTTACAAATCAGTCCAAAGCACATTCAAAAAAATGGAGGGAAGGGGGAAAGATCTCTTTACAAACCAAAGCCAATCTAAGCACGTTGGAAAAATGGAGGGAAAGTGGTGGTGGTGGTAGGGAAAAGATTGACAGTCCAAACCACATTTTTAAAAAAACGGAGGGAAAGCAGGGGGAAGATCTCTTTTCAAATGACTCCAAAGCACATTAAAAAAATACATAGGGAAGTGGGGGAGACCCCCTTACAAATGACTCCAAAGCCAGTCCAAAGCGCATTCCAAAACACAGAAGGAAAAGGGGGGGAGAAAACATCTCTTTACAAACTAGTCCAAGTAGTTTCAAATAGAACGAACACACAGAGAGAGGGAAGGAAAAGATCTCCTTACAAACCAGTGCAAAAGTAGTTCCCAAGCATTACCTTTGTAGTGGGTTTCACAATAGCAGTAACTGCAACCTGCTCCAGCGTGCTCCTGTAGGCTGTCCACATGGAACCCATGCACCTCGAAATGATGCCTCAGAAGCCAGCCTCGGAGCCAGGGACACCTCACTCTGCTCACCGTGACAGCTTGGAGAAGAGCTGCAGCGCCCAGCACAGCCCCACCATCGCCATCTTGGTGGGGCCTCTTGGGACACCCCCCATGGCCTCGCACCCGGGGCGCCCTGCCCCCCCCCGTAGCAACACCACTGCCTCAGGTAGATTTAGGACTCAGGAAATATCTTAATTTTTTATTTTACTTATTTTCTAGATTTATAACTGCTCCATCTCTCTCAAGGGCATTTGGAGCAGATCTTACTGAAGGCTTCCCTCAGATCCTCACATTAAAAGCCTAATGATGCTCACTCTCCTGTTGACCCAAAGACACGACCAAGTAGTTACCTCCTCACACTTCATTGAGTTGCAACTTCTGGGAAGGCTTTTTTCATCCTTAATTATCTAGAACTTTTGTGCCCTAGTACCTTAGAACAAGATGGGCAGCAGCCTATGTAGCCTCACATGGTGTGATGGTCAGACACTGTTATTGAGTCACAAAAGCAGCAAGCAGTCACACTTGACTGACTAGGCACGTAACTCACTTTATGGATTACAGCATAGTTTGCAACTCCTCGTGTGCTTGTCCAGGGTCAACTGCATGTGTGTCTCTTCCAACTTCAGTGGTTATTAGTCACAAGGCCCTTGAGAACATCTTTTTGAGAACACAGCCTCTCAAATCCCAACAATAACTACAACCAACAGCAACTTCTCTCAGACTCTGCTGCCTTTTTAATGTTATGTTGTGTCTGTCAGAGTGCAATCCTAACCCAGAGTTAGGCCGGCATAAACTAAACCAGCAAAGTTTGTGCCAGCCAAACCTTGCTGGTTTGGCTTATGCCGGCCTAACTCAGTTTAGGATTGCGCCCTCAGAGCACAATCCTAACCTAGAGTTAGGCTGGCACAGTTAGGCCAGCAATGTTTGGCTGGCACAAGGGCTACCGTAAAACATGTTTAGACCACTCAGAATCAAGGAGGATGGCGCATGCCTGTGTTCTGACCTCTCTGACTCAGAGTGTGGTCCAAACATACTTTATGGTATCCCTTGTTGTGCCAGCCAAACTTTGCTGGTCTAACTCCAGGTTAGGATTGCGCCCTCAGCCTCTCTGGCTGATCATAAGATGTACTCTTCAAAACTACTGACAATTTTGAAGAGTACATCTTATATTGGTCCATAGTTAAAAGCTAGTGAGAACTCTTGAAGGGGATTTTGAATAATCTGATGGGAAATGCTGAACCATCAAATTTACCATGCCTTCTGGATCATTTAGATAATTCTAGTTCATGCGACCCTCCATACTTCTGAAATCTGGTGCGTACCAGCTACTTTGTCTGTAAGACAAAACTCAACCAATTCTTGCTTCCTCAGCACACCTTGTCGGCAGTGAGACCCATACAAAGTTTTCTCAGAGACTGCATCCACTCAGATTTCACCTTCAAACTAAGGTTCTGTTTATTAAGATACTCCTGAAGGAGTATTAAGATACTCCTGAATCCTGTTTCTCTGCCATCTCAGAATGGGGTTAATTTCATGCTGCAAAATAGCCCCACGTTGCAAAATTGTAACTTTTTTTCTATAAAGGACAGAAAGGAAAATGAAAAAATGGACACTTTGTGAATGCAATGCATTGATGTTTTGGCAACTGTCAGGAATGAACTTTCCAAGTTGCAGTCATCTGCCATATCTGAAGTAGGTTGGGGTGATAATTGCATTTGACCTTGGATGAGCACGCTACTGTGAGTCCCTGGTGCTGCTGGAGTGCCGGTCGGCCATTCCACACGTGCTGAGCAGTACCTAGGTGCCTTAAATGTGCTTTAGGGCACATTTACAACACCTGGAGCTGGTGGTACGCTCATACCACCAGTGATAGAGCCCTCAAGATTGGGTTCTGGGAAACATACATGGCCATTTCTCATGTGTTCTTGTAATCTTGGTGGGTCATCTTCAGTTGGACAAGAAATAAAATATTTCCTTTAAAAGGGAGGAAGTTACTCAAAATAAAAAGAACTAATAATTCAATGACATGATACTAAGATATTTTCTGCATTCTGGGAAATGTAGCTGCAGAAGAAGATGCGAAGGTATATATACGTAAAAGTATTTATTATCCCGCTTTTCAAATCTCAGGGTGGATTACAATAATAAAAATAGACATTTTGGGAGTGCTTTTTATTGGAGCTGTTGAGGGTTGAGAACCTTCGAAATATTGGAGCTGGATCTGAGACAATTCAGCCTCTCTCAGTTCTCGCTGCTCAAAGGAATTGTTAGATCAAGCAACCAATGAACCAAGTGACCTTCAATAGGCTTCAGATAAATGCCAATAAATTTGGTCAGCCTTCCTGGAACTCCAGAGTGTAACTGGCAGTGTGCTAAACTACCTCCCAGCCCACTTCTATGCACATCTATGGGAAGTAAGTCCCATAAATGTCAGTGGGGCTGTCTCCCAGGTATTTGTGGATAAGATTGCAGCCTCAAGCTCTCCAAAGATCATCCTTCTCATTTACAGGTTTTTTCCTGAAACACTTTCCTGGGTGAGTGGGTGTGTGAAGGTTCTTTAGGAATAATGGGGTGGAAACGAAGAAAATTTCAAAGGACTGGGGGTAGTTTGGCAGAAACTGGGTATAATGTTTACAACTTTAAACTAAAAAGGGATTCCCTGGTATTTGCAAAGGGACTTATAGAAACATAATAAAGAATATATTCATGTTGGATTTTGTTTCATTTTGCTAATTTGTTTTGTTTGCTCCTTTTTTTCTTTTAGCTTCACCTTTTTTCTTTTAGCTTCACTTCACCTGATTTTGATGGTTGCTTTATTTCAATTTTGATTGATTTCAATAAGCAAAATTCAGCTAACTGCAACTTTTTTTTATTACTTCTCAGAATTGTATGACACATACTGGGGTTTTCATTTTAGGAACAATTACAGTTTGATTATTTTAAAACTGTTCTGTTGGACCTGCCATGTGTTTTTGTGACCAATTTGCACAGGTAATATACAGTAGATATAACCTGGACAGCCTGATGTAGCCTCCCCTCCCGCCAATGCAGGCACACCAACGGGTTGTGCACTGCATCCCACAGGAAAGTTTTGGACCCCAGAAACTTCCTTGAGGTAAGAGAACATTTGTTCCCTTGCCCCACGGCAAGCCTCCACTGCCTAAATAGGTCTGCTCAGATGTGTGCCAGCTACTTTGCTAGTACAAGACTGAGAGTACAATCCAGAGCACTCAATGGGCTGGCACAAGTCCCTTGTACTGGCCCAGTTTGTTGCAAGCATGCCATAAAATGTGTTTGTGACACTATAGAGGAGGACAGGCCAGCGAACAGACATGCACTGGCATCCTCATGTCGATATCCAGGCCCGGCATCAGTGGTGGGATTCAAATAAATTAACAACCGGTTCTATGTCCTTCAGGGCGGTCGCTGCCTTTCTTCCCTCTCCCAATTAACAACCGGTTAACAAAATTAACAATCAGTTCTGCAGAACTGGTGAGAACTGGCTGAATTTCACCACTGCCCGGCATCACCCAGATAAGGCCAGCTGAGCTTTGCCAGCACAGCGAGGGGAAGGGTATGCGGAATGGGGCGGGGGAAGACAGGGGCTGACCAGGCCGGGAAGTGGAATGGAGTAAAGTCAGTATCCGGATTGGGGATGGATCCTAACCCTCAGCCCAAATCTGGTAAGCCCTGATCCAGGCTACTTGGATTGGTAGTGCCAATCCAAGTAACACCATTCAGGCCGCTGTCACGTTACTTGGGGGAAGGTGAATAGATACTGCAGCCAGTCCCAACCCTGGACTGGATATGGGGCAGGCCAGTCAGCCTGCCCTTTCCAGCTCAGGATTGCGGCCTGAGTAGACCTGTAAGTAGATCAAGGCTGCAAAAGAGGGATAGGATATCAATGGCATTGTTGATAGGGCCCCCGTCCTTGTTTTGACACAGCCCCTTCCTTCCCTCATCCCTCCCTCTTCCCATTCCTTCTGCCCACTCACCCCCTCACTTTAGGGACAATTGAAGCTTGATTGTTTTAAAAGGTTTCTGTTGAACCTAGATTCGACTTACTTGCCACCTGCAGCTGCCAGCTGTGTAGAACGGCCAGTCAGACTCCAACCACCATAAAGCACATTGCCCTGCAAGAATATACATTCTAGTGGTGCTGAGGCCCTATAGGATTGGGCCATAAGTAAGATTCCTGCTAAATCACAAAAAGATAGATACAGAGGTTCAGAGAATTATCTGTAAAAACAATATTAGAGGCTTGAGCTTATAATTTTGTTTTACGTCCCTTTTGCACCAAAGTCTCAATTTGCACCAAAGATCATACAAAAAGTCCCTGAAATTTTTCAGAAAGATTGCCAGAATGCCCAAGGGAATGCAGTATTTCTTTGTGCTGTAGCAGAATTGAAGCAGAATTAATACAGGTACAGAGATGGGAATTGTCTGGGAGGTCAGGTTGAATTACCTTTTAGGATAATGTGCCTATATGAATGTGGAGAATGGATTTGGGTCTTAAGAAGAAAGTTAGAGAAGAATGTAAATAAATTGCTCCCACACACAAGAAACAGAAGGTAGTTTTGGTAGGAAGGAATGGATAATTTAAGAACAGAGGAATGGGAAGGAATTTATTGATTCAAAGAACACACCAAAAAGCTCTAGCAGTGTTCAGCCTGGAGAATTCACACAGGACAAAGAAAACAGCATAAGACAGTCAGTCCAAGAATGTGTGTTCATATTTTCATATGTCCTTCAAAGAATCACACTGATTGGAAGAAGAAGCAAAGGCAGGTCCAATTAGGCGCTTCAGTTCAGCTGTGATGTGCCTCACTGGGAGCTGAGAACTGTCAGTCACATTTTCCATTACCTGACCTTCTCTAATGCTGGGAAACCTCCTTCCTTATATGGAAGAAAAAGCCGCAGGGATCAGACAGGAGGGGAAAAAAGTCAAAGTAATCTGGCAAATGAAGCTACTTCAGATGGCTTTGCTTTGGAGAACCTTCCTTCATTTCGGATTCTGTTCAAAGTGGCTCCAAAACAGGGTGATTTCGTTCTATGTGTGATTCTTTCTGAAACAAAAGCACACCCCTAATGCTGAGTTATAATTTTTATAACACTTTGGTGGGAGAACTAAATGGGGAAAATGGTGCAGATGATAGGCTTAACTCTTCCATGTGCTATTATATTGCTCCGATCAAATTTGGAAGCCGCTGTAGCTATAATGGTGATTGAGCAGCGGTGATCCCCCCACCCCAGCAGCAGGTTGTTTAACCCTTGATTCACATGGCCTAATGTGCCTTGTCAATTTCATGAGCCACCAAAAAGTGTGTTATGGTAAGTGAAGTTGTGCCCCCTATTGATGAACCGGAACACTGGCGAACCAGATGTGAAGGAATAAAGGCAAGACAGACATTGTGTACCATAGTTAGATTAGGCAATTGTATTTGTAGGAGCAGGCAGTCTCGTAGTCAAAACAGGGAGTGGAAGGAAAGAGGAGGAGGAACAGTGGAGGTAAGTAGTAGACAGAGATGAGCACCTTACACACATACACCAATATGCTGCCTGAGGCTGCTTCACTTGGCCTCATGGATGGGCCAAGTGAAATGATCACCTTCACCAAGCAATGCCACATGTTCAGGATTTTTACTCCAAAACAAAAGTAAATGCTTTTGTTTTTCTCCTCTTGCATGAAAAGAACAATTGGGAAGGTGGAGCGTGTGACCACAATTTTATAGAAGCTCATGCGCATAGCAGGAAATCATAGTTTTCCATTACAGCTAAAATGAGTCATTGGCTTCTATCTTGACTTCGTTCAATGTTTTATACTATCACAGCAAGAGTCATCCTTAAGTTGAATTCTGCTTATTTGGCAGCTCTTCTCTTTTCCATGTGAAACTGATTAGTACAGTGAGTGGGCAGAAAGTGAGCACAAGAGTTTATGCAAATTTGTTTAACAGGTTGTTTAACAGCCCATTTTGCAAAATCAGAAAGGTATAGAAAATTGTTTTTCCTTCACTGAATCATTCTGCTTATGTAAGCACCAGAATTATCATCATCATCTTTAATGTCTATGGTCTGTTTCTGCAATGTTATAAACAGCAGTCTATGTGGAGAAGACTAAGATCAAGGTCATTGAGCACCCAACCCTATCCAACTTTCCAGCACTCTGCCAACAGAGCATGTGCTGCATCCTGATTTGGGGGAGGCTGTCACAGAGGCCTCAAGCTAAGGGAACATTGACTCATGGTTACAAAATGTTATCAGGAATGGGGTCAGGTGTCAACTAAGTGGAGCACTGTTTGAGGGCCTATACTCATCAGAGGGTGCCCCTAGCTGGGCCAACTTTTGAACTTTCAGTACTGGTGGTAGCAGTAGCACCCAGTGAGCCATCAGGAGACAGATAGGGTTGCCATAGGAGACTCAGTGCAGGGTTTGCCCCAGGACCCCCAATAATCTGTCATTAGCATCAGGACCCCCAAGAGGAATTTTATCAGGGGGTACAAAATATCCTTTGGGCCCCTTCCCAAAGGGCAAGGGGAGAGGGCAAAACAGGGGAGGGGTATAACACGGTGAGGGGAGGGTGACAGACAACCACTGGAAAAGTCTCCAGTGCCCAAGTCTATCCACCTACTAGACCTGGCCGTCCAATTGGCTCAGCCTCCATCTTTCACTCTCCATGAGGCCAGCTTGAGATTTCCAGGTTTCAAAACTTAACTTCTGCAGCAGCCATACTCCCGCAGCTGTGTTCTTGATCTCCTATACACTTCTTCACATACATCCCTCCGTCAAAGGCATACTGTGGAGCAGGTGAGTTTTTCACTGTTTTGAGGAGTGTCATGTATGCATTCCTCAGCCCAGAGCATATGGTTTGCAGGTTCAGTTGCTGCCACGTGGCCTGCTGTAGCATCCCCAGCATGCTTTGCAGGAGGCTGAGTCCAAGCCAGTGCAGAGTTGGCAATGGCGGAAGCTGCGCAACAAGGGCTGCAGACAGTAGGTCTGGGTAAGATCAGACAATGTAAGAACCTCCTTTGGTTCCTGGGCCCCCTTTTTGACCCTGAGCCTGGGTACAATTTACCCCTTGCATCCCCCTATCACTGACCCTGACTGGTACTGTTTATGATATGCAACATATACATGCTGGCAGTATACACAGATAAACCAAAGTATTTAAGACAAGGATGTCTTTGTAACAGTTTGCAGTTTTCTTCCATTTTTGTCTCCCAATATCCCAAGAGGGACAACTGTTGTTGTTTCAGTTGCTGTGTTAACAGCCGTTTCTTTGTGTGCCTTTAATACCTTTATTCTTTTTCCTTGTAAATACAATGTTAAATTTCCTTCGCATCTATTGCCTTAGGAGAAGTTCATTGTGTACGTTTATTCTTGCATAAAGAGACAATCTGTCACTTAGTGCTGTAAGTACGATGTGTTGTGGGCATGGAATTGTTGAACCCATAAAGCATTGGCATAACAAAATGAAACGTAATCCTACGTCACTCAAAGTTCAATCATTCCTGTAGGCTTCCATTGTCTTGATCAACTTCTCCAAAGAAAAATAGTGTTTTCAAATCAAGACTGACTTGTTTTACATCATTTTCTCATAACACCAGTGACTTTATAAAACTATCATATGACCTGGCTCCCAAACATGTTAGGAAGAAATGCATCATCCAATAGAACTATATTAAAATCTTGTTTATTGCAAGTTAAACAGCATGTAGTGTTGGACATAAATCTCAAAGGAGTATGGTGTAAATAAGATCCAGATTTTGTTGAATGAGATCATCAACATTGTCCTAAACATTCATGTTTCTAGCTTTCCAAAATCCTCAATGCCTTCATTAAGTGTGATGAAGACTGGGGTGCTCTGCAATAACAGAAAATAAATTCTTGCCCTGTGGCAATTTAGAGCTACTGTTGAATAGAGGATGTATTTACAATTGTCTACAAAACCCTGGAGTTATTTTGAATCAAGTCCTGCAACGTACTTGGGCTTTTCCCTGAATCTTAACTAGGCAACCAATGATATCATGCATAGTTAGTGTCTTCAAGAAGAAATGGACAACTTTTCAAAGTCTTGGCTTGAAAAGAAACATGTAGGTTACACCCTCTGTCACATCTTACATGGCCCTGCAATCAAGCAGCCTTTATACGTGCACTGCCCAGACGCTGGAGCCAAGTTGGAAAGGACAATAGAAAGGGAAATAACCTCTCCATCAAACTTTTCCATCCACTCCTCCCCCATCCCTCTCACAGAAAAGACAACCAAGCAAAAACAGTAGGGAAAGAAAGAAACTGGCTAAAATCCATTCATCTAAGAGCTATCTGTTGTACTGATGTCACTCTTGACTCTCTTTAAAGGGGGGGCATGTTTTGTTGTACAGTTTGGAAGGCCTGAGCGCACATTCATTGTTGGCATTTTTTCCAAATTCAATTGCCATTCATTTCTTAAATAGCTCACTGCTTTCTTTTTCTCCCTTTTTCTTGGCAGCTTGCAGTTAATAATTCACTTTTGTGTTGGCTCAGCATGTGAATAATACATTTAGGGTCATATCCTCTCCTTCCTCTTCAATAAAGCATATCCTTTCTATACTCAGATATGGAAAAGTGCTTAAATACCTTAAAATCCTCTATTAAGCAGAGATGCACCAAAGCTTGCACAGAAAAATCTGTGCGGTCAGAGATGGGTGCTGGGATGTTTTTGTGGCATTCTGACCTCCAAAGTAGATTCTGCTAAAATCAAGGGAACATACATAATCTGTATGTACAGAACATATACATCTATAACTCAAACATTTGCAACTCAGGAATCAGTGTATTCTATTTAGCAACAGTTACTCTGTGGTAGACATGCAATGAGCTTGTAATATGGACTATTCTACTACACCATTCTGACATTGTTGAAATAAATATTTTGCATCAAAACATCAAAGGTTATGCTAAATAGTTAGTCAAATGTAGGAATATTTTTTTAGCATAAACACATGAATGTCTGTAGGAAAGGTTAACAGTATTGGAGACCTACTAATCAACATTGACCAACAGCTGAAGCCCCTTGCTGCATGTTGCTGCTCCATCCTCTTCCTTTGAGGCCCAGTCTCACCATGACCCAAAAGGGAGAAGGGTAGATGAGCATGTGAAGGTGAGAAGGAGTAGACGGGGCTTACCAATGCCATCGCTTAGCTCTATCACTGTGGACCTGCTGCTACCTTTCGTCCTGCCTTTCCTCTCTTTCGTGGCCACTGAACCTTGCGCTCTCAATATGGGACAGTGGCAGGCAGCAGTGGCTTGGTGAAGAGGATGAGTAGCAGCAGCAGTACCCCCTATTGGGCATCTCCAGTTTTAGTGAGGCAGGAGAGCAGTGGTGGGGAGCAGGAAAACTCTAGGAAAGCCCCAGGACCCCATTTCTCATATTGGAGATCTTGCTTAAGGATGTCCCAAAACCTATAGCTTGCTCTGTACCTGCTCCTGCTTTAGTCTAGCTTTACCCCAGCTATATGGGATAATTTCTATGTTAAAGGAAACATGACAGTCTGTAGAGCTTGATGGGGTACTTTTTTCGTACTTGTAGCTTGCTCAGTGCCATGGACTTTATTGTTTTAAAAATGGGGTGGGTGTAAGGAAACGGAACGCTGTATATATCATAAGCAACTAAAAACTCAGTGGTTCATGAACAAGATTTTCCACACTAGTTACGAGAAGCTTGTAAGATGTCTGTCTTTGGAAAGTCAAGGTCTTAAAATGAAATTGATTTTCTATCAAAACATAAAAGTGAGTTACAGCTACAGAAGATGGAGAGATTCCTGTAAATTTGAGGCTGCAATCCTAGGCACACTTATCTGGGAGCAAGATCCTTTGGCTATAATGGGCTTATGTCTGAGTAGACATGCATAGGATTGGGTTGTAGGACTGGTTTGCCTATGATCCAAATGTACTTCCACATCCTATGAAGTTTGTGACATAATTTATCCTGCACTTGTTCATTGTTGTCCTTGTACTCATCTAAGGCACAGTAAGGAAAGGACTGTGTCGTAATCTGTGTTGCAATCACACATGTTGTTGTTATTGTTGTTCAGTTGCTAAGTCGTATCCGACTCTTCGCGACCATGGACCACAGCACGCCAGGCCTCCCTGTCCTCCACTAGCTTCCGGAGTTTGCCCAATTTCATGTTCATCGCTTCGGTGACACTATCTAACCATCTCATCCTCTGCCACCCCCTTCTCCTTTTGCTTTCAATCTTTCCCAGCATGAGGCTCTTTTCTAAAGAGTCCTCTCTTCTCATGAGGTGGCCAAAGTATTTGAGCTGCAATCACACATAGGTAATGAAAATAAAAGAGGTTTGTCTTTTTAAATCTTTTAAAAAGATTTCAAATCTTTTTTTTTAATTTGGGCTCCGAACAGAAAGTTATTCCTGAAGATGACCTATGAAAGAGGTCTTTTGCCTATAGCAATTCAATGCCTATTTGTCCCAAAGAGAATGTTCACATTTTAGATGCCATCTGGTGCATATGATTTAGGTGAGGTTTCATACTATCAGAATGAAAACAGCAATGTATTTCTTTTTTATTGTTATTGCAGGATTTTAGATAATGGGCTGTGTGCAATGTAAGGATAAAGAAGCAACAAAACTAACAGACGAGAGAGATGGCAGTTTAAATCAGAGTTCAGGTTATCGCTATGGGACAGATCCCACCCCCCAGCATTACCCAAGCTTTGGTGTGACTTCAATTCCAAACTACAACAACTTTCCAACAGCTGGAGGACAGGGATTGACGGTCTTTGGTGGTGTCAATTCCTCATCACATACTGGCACCTTGCGTACAAGAGGAGCAACAGGTAAATCATTATAATAAATATTTCCATTAACTTTTAAAAAGCGGTTTGGGATACTCTTCAGGTCAAAATAAAAATGTCAGCCTTTTATTGTTGTCAGCCTTATTACTGTTTTATTGCTGTGCATCCTTGTATTCTGAAGCCAATGAAATTTATTGTTTGTCTCAAGGAACGCTATAGTCAGAATGCATCAGAGCACACAAGTTGGAGATCTGTATATGTCATAGTTGGAGTTGGAAACCTCCAAAGAATGTATCTGAACGGCCCCTGTTGCAATTACTAACATTGGAAGGCAGTCTGTGGGGGTGAATGAGACATGTTTGTTAATGTCCTATATCACACATGGGCAGGGCTATATTGATAAATCTGTCTATATGATTTTGCAGTAAAATTGACAGAAACGCTGTTTTGGTGATTTAGGTGAAAGTCCAACAAATTCTCTATTAAAAATAAATTGCTGATTTTACAGGTCATCTCCCTCCCCCTCCCCATTACTTTTTTTTAGAAAAGTTAAAAAATAGTAGTAGCTGCTGATGTTGTTGTTATTTATTGAATTTCTATTCTGCCTTTCTGCCCCGTATTGGTTCTTGAAAGATGTATTCACATTTGCATTTCTTTCCATAGGTGTAACTCTCTTTGTGGCTCTGTATGATTATGATGCAAGGACAGAAGAAGATTTAAGTTTTCATAAAGGAGAAAAATTTCAGATCCTTAACAGCTCGTAAGTTTTATGTTGTTGCCATTCACTCTCATGATCCCCTTTTAAATGAACAGCACTGATCCACTGATGTCCTCTCCAGTTTATTTTGTTTTGTTTGTTTAAGGGGCATGGTATGTTTAATTAGGACCACTTGCTTTGGGAGAAAAAAGGGATACTTGACTAAAGTGTCGTTTTCCTTAACATGATTTCAGTAAGATCATTTTTTTAGCAAGTGGAAAAATAATAAGCACAGATTTAGGCAGATTACAACTTTCTGTGCATTAAAACAAACAAAAGTGAATCATGATTCCATCTGGTCACGTGTCTTGACAATGGGTCAGATCAGACAGTATCTACCTCTTGATTCAGCCCATCACATGGGGTTCTGCCACACCTCCATGCAGGGATGAAAAGTCTGATTTGTACAATCAAAGGCACGTAATTAAATTGTGTGATTTGCCCACTGGTAAAAAAAATTGGGAATCAACCACAAAATTTTGACCATGACTGAGAAAGGCAAATATGCAACAAGATGGGAGAAGTATCATCCTAACAGGCAGTGCCATATGGAAGATTCTGGGGGACTTGGGGCAAAGCTCCACATTGGGCACTGATGGTGCCATGCCATCCTCCTGCCCCAAGTGGTACTTTGGATGTTGTCCATGGTACTGAGGGTTCAAGGGCCATCTGATGAATCTGGACTGTCAATCAGTCTCCAACATAGCCAATCTCTGATACCACCCCTGTGGTTAATATGTCCTTACCTACCTCTCAGTTATAAACAACTGCTGAATTCTTACGAGTTGAAACTTGTAGTGCATTCTAACAGAAATAAAACAGTGATATTTCATGTTTTGTAACAATACCATAGATTTAAGATACAACCATAATAAGTGCTGTTACAACCAGAAATCTACTCCTGGAAGCATTTTTAAATGGTTTTTAAAAAATCCGTAGTTTACCTTTGTTTTCCCTTTCCTATAACTGTATAAAAATTTTTTAAAAAAAAATCCAACGTGTGGTAATGGTTCTATCAAGACATGCCAACTCTGGTAAGTCAATAGGGAAGGCAGAACAAGGTGGGGGGGGGGGAGGCAGAAGGAGACAAAGGGAGGGCAGACTAGGGTAGCGACGTGGGGCAGGGGTTTAGGAAGGGGTGGATTATGATATCTGCCAAATCTTGGCACCCTTCCAGATCCAACTCATCTATATGGGTCTGCGCAGACCTGCGCCAGCAATTTCACTCTGCAGGTCCAATTGGACCCCTCTGCACCATGGAGGCTTACCCAGAGAAGACCTCTGGAACTGCCCTCTCCCTGAAGAATGCAGCACAAGCTCTTGGGCTGCAGCTGCATTGGGCCAGGGGGCGCATTGGATTGGACTGTAAGAATACTATTGAGATGTCGAATCCCCTTGAAAAAATGAATTCTTGCTGTAATAGAATAAACTACAAACAAATATCCTGACAGTGATGTGTGGCAGGGTGAAAACTGAAGGGAAAGCAGGAAGGTAATTTTGAGGAATATTTCATGATTCTGGGTAGCTCTTGGAGGAAGACTCCTTCCTCTAAATTTATTCCTTTCAACCTAGGAAACCTTAGGCTATAACTCACCAAAGAAGAGCGAAGTGCAAAATATGCCATTCAAATTAATATTTCCCTTCTCCATTTTATTGGGAAGAAATTTCTCTCTCAGCATTATAGACTCAAGGCACGCATTTACAGATGTGATAAAATATCACCATCTAGTGGAATTTCTAAGCAATAATAGCAAAATAAGAAGCAAAGACAAATAGATCTTTGTTGGCAATAGTAGGGCTGATTCCCTCAAAATGATTTTCCTGTACCACTTCCATGAAGGGCTATCACCTGTACATCAGACAAAATAGAGATGTGCTTCTGTCACACATACACAGCATTTTCCTGTGCAAAGTGATTAGGTTCCAAGGCAAGTTGCAACAGCAGTCTCTGATACGGTCCACTTTTTCAAGGAAATATTTGTTAAGATACTATTGAGTCTGCAGGAGTGTTTTTTGTTGTTTTTCCCTGCCTATGAGAGGTTTCGTTGTCCCCTGTAGCATGTACTATGGCTTACTTTCTTGATCTTCATGGGTTTGTCTTAGTTCCATGAAGGGACATTTTGCAGATACTTTATCTGCAAAATAACAAAGAGAGAGAGATAAAGGCCAAGCCGCACATTACATTAAATATGTAGTGTGATCTGGGATGTGATTGTGTTTGAAGTAACAAGTGTAGGGGTGTGAAATAGGGCAAAGCTAGAAGGGACATTAGAAATTGTTTTCTGATAAAATTAATGTGTGTAGGGGCACACAATCAGGATCAGAAATGCAATGGAGAAAAGTACTAAAGCATGCCTATGCTAACTGTTTGTCTAGTTTCTCCTTTTCTATGCGCTTCTTAAAACACACACACAAATTGGGACCAATAGATGTCTTTATTGTAACGTGTGTAATTTGGCTCTAACCTACACAGAACCTGTCTCTTTTTTGATAGATACAGTAGATAAAACTTCATTGCAGTCACAGACCAGCCCATAAATAAAATCAGTGCAAAAAAAACATAACTTTTGTGTGTGTATGTATTTAAATACCCACAGACAAAGAGCAACAATATCACACAAATGATAAGAACCCCCATGATCAATGCAAAAAGAAAGATGAAATACTAAATTCCTACAGAATTTCATATAAAACTTTTTAATTTGTTACTAATATTTTAATAAATATACCAATAACCCTCACCCAGTATAATTTCTCATGCTGTATTATATCTTCCTAAATCAATGTTCTCTACCCAAGAAGGAAATGGTTTTATTAACCCTATGTGGGCTGTGTGCGCGCTCCTGTGTGTGTATGATAGAGAGTGCATATTTAAAATATAGACCTCATATTTTTTTTATCGGCTTTGGTTATTGTTGGATTCTTTTTTATGATTGCCTCTTAACAGGTATACAGCTTTCTTGTCCCATCATTAGAAAATCCTATTTCTTCAACATTGAGTTTCAAAAATAATCTCAAAATAATATACAAAACGAACCTGTAAAAGAGAGTGAGAAGTTACATCTGTAATATTTATGAAGAGTAACTTTAAAGTGCAGGTAGATTTCTTAGTGCCTTCTCTTCTGCTTTTTTTTTTTTTAGGGAAGGAGACTGGTGGGAAGCCCGTTCCTTGACTACAGGACACACTGGTTACATTCCCAGTAATTATGTGGCTCCAGTTGACTCCATTCAAGCAGAAGAGTATGATTTTACATTTTACACTAACTCATTCATGTTATACTTGAAGGCGGTACAAGGGATTTGTGTGTGATTGATGGTTTTCAAGCAACCTAACATTTAAAGAAAGAAAACATTCATTTTCCTTTTTCAACTGTGCTGATAAATGATTGGGTAATTAATCACAAGGGGACAGCAAACTAGACCTGAGGTCAATGTAGGAATATCCAGAATTTCCTGGCCTGGATATTCATAATGTTGTAACTGGTTCATCAAATACAATAAAGATTGCTTTCACTTCACACAGGAGTTACATGTACAGGCATGCCCTGATATCCACGGTTTCAGTTATCCACGGCTACCATGGATACGGAGACACCTATTAAAAAGATAAGGGAACATTAAACACCTCTCTTTTTTTTTTACCTTGTTGCAACAAAATCATTGCAACAATACCATTATCTTTAAAAAGGCGTATCCATGGTTTGAGGTATTCACAGGGGGATCCAGAATGGTACCACAGCAGATACTGGGACATGCCGTATAATAATTGCAAACTCAGTAGTGCTCATCTTTTGTTTTTGTGGTTATAGTATTCAAAATTGCAATGAATAGAGACTGTTGCTGCATTTTCAAAAGCTCCGTTTTACCTTCAAATCTTAAATGAACATATGGTCAGTTGTCAGTGGGTCTGTTCCTCTTGGAAATTCTTCTGATTCAAGCTGAATTTGCTGCACACAGCAGTAGTCTTTTGATCTACATGCAGCCTATCCAGTGTATGGCAGGGTTCAAATCCTGACAACTGCCAGGAACTGGGCAGCAGAGTTTATTTGGACTAATTCTGTTATCAATTCTCATCTTTTTCTATGACCAGAAAAGTCTGCATTACTTACCATTCATAACTGTTCTTTAGATTGTTTTCTCAGAGCAAAAAAAAGTTGAGTAACTCTCACAAATTACCTTTAAATCAGTGGTGTCATTCAAATGATTTAGGAACAGGAACTCACTTTTGATTGGCACTTGTCGGGAACCCAGAACCAGCCACAGAGCCCGTTAGGATCCGGAACGCCCGTTCTGGTCCATTCCCCCTGAATGACATCACTGCTTTAAATCTGTTATAAAAACCTATACATATTTGGCTTTACAATTTAGTTTCTTATTTTAAAGAATTGTCTTTGCCATCCTTACATTTTTGTTTAGGTGGTACTTTGGCAAACTGGGACGAAAGGATGCGGAGAGGCAACTACTGTCATTTGGAAACCCACGAGGAACTTTCCTAATTCGTGAGAGTGAAACCACCAAAGGTAATATGCCTTTGATTTTGATGGGTATAAAGAGAATGCCTAGCCCTTCTTCACGTTCATAGGAGGGAGTGCTCTTTGCCAGGTTCTGACAACTGACAGGGCCACTCGGTTGGGTGCCATATGTGAAGGAGGTGCTTAGAGACCTGATACTCAGAGCAGCTACCTTCTCATATCAGTCTGGTTTTGGCAAGGTCTTGAGTCTGTCTTGACTAATCAGGCGTACCCAGTGGTTCCCAAACTGTGAGCTGGGGTTCCCTGGGTTGCTGCGAAAATTAGCCAGGGGAGCAATGGAATCCTTGAGAAAAAAAAAAACCCTGCCATCATATACAATTTATAGGATTATAGCCCTAATGAGGAGCCATGGCCAATGGCCCAGTAGTTCAAGGGAGTCATTTGCTGAAAAAAGTTTGGGAACCACTGGGTTTCCCTTTATTTTTTAAAAATAACCTTTGGTTGCTGAAGAGGAATTCAACATTATTTGTTATTAAATACTGTAATCATTTCTAATTCATTTATTCTGCACCAGATATGATTCTGTCATGCCTAAATTATCTTCTAGAGCAGAGAGAAACAACTGCAGTGTAATGGGTTGATAAGTTAAACCTTTACTACGTGTTTATGAAATTCCGTTAAAGTTTGGAATGGGAAGCTTAAAAATGGAGAGGAATTGGCCATATCAAATGTATGGCATACATACTATGACTTCCCATTGGTTTTGCTGGAGTGGGGGGGGGAAGCCTTTTTGTTGATACATTTTAAATGGCTCTTAAACTGGCAATCAGTTAAGTACCATTTATTTTTAAAACATTGCACAAATGTTAAAATCGTTACTTAAAACTGATTTTATTCAGCATTTGCATCTACAGTTATTTTTACCTACGAAAAGTTGTACCAGTAACTCCTCTCATCAAGCAAGTTCCTTTTTATATTCTTGAGCAGCAGTTTCCAAACTGGAGACCACTATGCTGTTGAAAAGCGGCCCTGACATGACAGCCTTCTTCCATTCCACCCAGCATGATCATGAAGACCCCCAACTGCTTACCCCAAGGGCCTTCCTGGCGAGCCGCTTCTGGGGTCTGCCACCCCAGCATGCCTTGTGTGCAGAGTTCCACACAGAAGTGGCTTGCTGCGAAGATCCCTGGGACTCTAGTCAGGGTCTTTGCAATCTCCCTGAGTGGAACTGAAGAAGCTGTTCACTCAAGGAATGGACAGGGTGGATGCTGGATCTGGCCTCAGGTCAGAGTTTGGGACCCCTGATCTTGAGGGAGGATTGATTTTTTTTTTTCATTCTTTCATTATTCTATTTGCAATTATATTGGATAGTTTCAAAAGAATTTCAGTCAAAATGAAACTTTCTAGGTTTTAGCTACATGTCATTTTTCTTTTTAATTTTTAATAGGTGCCTATTCATTGTCTATTCGTGACTGGGATGATATGAAAGGAGATCATGTCAAACATTATAAAATTCGCAAACTTGACAATGGTGGATATTACATTACAACCAGGGCACAATTTGAAACTCTACAGCAGCTTGTTCAGCATTATTCAGGTAATGTCGCAAAATGAAATTTGGTCAATATTATCAGTTCTTTTAATACACAGGCGTACCCTGCTATCCACTGATTCAGTATCCATGGTTTCAGTTATCCATGGATACCAAGGATACTGTGATGCCTATTAAAAAGATAGGAGAACATTAACAAATACCGTTTTTTAACCTTGTTGGAGCCAAAACACCGATGTTCCCCTATCTTTAAAAAGGCATCCCCTGTATCCACGGTTTCAGGTATCCACGGAAGGATCCAGAATTGAACCCCAGCAGATACCGGGCATGCCTGTACAATTATACTTTTGTTTGAGTAAACTTGTGTAGGATCATGCTTTTAATTTGTTGCAGCAAATATATTATGTTAAAATTAGTTTGAGGAAATGACAAATGATATTCTGTCTAGAAAATATATTTATAGGAATGCTTGTAGTAAGTTCCTATGGTTTAATTGTGCAGTTTCTTCCTTTTTTTAATATCACAATCTAATTCACTTGGGAGTATGCCAATGAAACATGTTTAGGATTGCCCTGTAAGGGACATTGATATGAAATCATCTGTGCTATAAAGACAGCACTCTGGCAATACATGGTTCCTCTGCTGCCTTGCATTGGCTCAAATCACACTGAGGAACTCCATGTTGAGCCTTTTCTGCAAGTTTATGTTGACCCAAACCAGTCCAGATCATAGTATGCAAATTGTCTTTAAAATGGAAAGTATTGTGAAATCACTACCCTATTGATACATGCACCTCAGTAAGTTGTTGGATGTGGTAGAACCCATCTGGAATTGCCTTCATAGGCTGAACTAAACTTATTGGGATGAAAAGCACAGCTGGCCTTCAAGTGATCTTCAGCAGTCCTTAGAAATGTGCATTGAGAGTATTTTCAGGTCTAGTCGTAAAAATCCTAATGTTTTCAGCTAAGTTAGAAACCAAGCTCCCCTAGATGAGTGAAACCATGGAACCATAGCGGAAAAGCATCTTTAAACAAAAACATAGTAGGATCATCCCACAAACACATATCATAGGAGATCTATCTCTTGTTTACAATATACTTGTATGTGTGTTGTGCTTATTCTAGCGCACACAGACCAAAACATTCAATTTGTTCATGGCAGAGAAGCAAAGTGTGGTGACAATTGCTTTCACCCCAATTGCTTATGTTCTCTCCCTGCTATTACCAGTGATAGTGACAACATTATGGATGAAAAATTGCTATTGTGGGTTATGATGCTGTCATTATTGGCAAAGAAGAGGATTCTTACTTAAGCCAGGGCCTCCCTCTTTTATTGCCTCTTATCCCCTGTGCATCATAAGACAGCCTTTATATTTAGATACACATTATAGTATATGGCCTATACCCCTTAACTTAAACAGTTCTAATGGACTTACGCTTCAACAGCTGACTTGTTAATCATCTCATTCAATGGACAACCATTGAAACTGACAAGGTTCATATTTATTGCTTGCTGCTGCTAACATCTGATCAAAGAAAATTACTAATTTGTTAAAATATTCTCACCCAGATTTCAGGAAAATTACTGCATAGGAGTTGCAGAACTTGTTTTAATTTTATTGCAAACTTTACATTTTTATGTGACAAAAACGGTCATGATTGCAAGTATCTGATATTTGGCTATGTATAAATATAATAAATTTGCATGAGTAGGTACTAATACAGTATTGATGTAACAGCAAACATTATTTAGTATTACAAATTCCTTTGTTAATTTTTAGAAGTGCCTAAATGTGAGAATGCCATGGTTCATGGCTGATAAGAAATATTTATGCATTTCATTATTAAGACTGATTTTTCTTCCCACAAATGTCTTTTGGATGTTTTAGCCCTTAAGACTTTAAATTATTTTAAATATATATAGCAATTAGTTTATTGAGGATTTCTCAGCTAATAAAATTGATGGAAATTATATCAAAAATTAATATGCATTATAGTTAATATGTATGCTTCATTGCAGCGAAGAAAACTTTTAATTTCATATATCTTTTGAGACAATCCAATTTACATTATGTTAGCTGAGAAATGAGCAGAAATGCAGATTGCATAATTTGCTTAATCATTCAAATTAGCTGTTCGAAATTTTAGATAGCACATATCTGTCTAGTGTTCTATAAATCTTGCATAAAGAATTATCTTTCAAGAAATAAACTTAAAACAACTATATTTTAATACTTATTCTAGTATTATGAATGATATGTTTAATTGATTTGGGAATTCCTGCATCATTTTATTTCTATTTGCAACATAACTCAATGCCTCTCTGTTGCTTTTACTCAAGCAAGCTCTGTAAAAATGTCCGTCTTTCTATTTTTGCTTGGCCTAAGGCTTGTGTTAACAAGAGGAGAAATTAATTTCTGCCTTCAGCTGTTTTTTTTTACCTGTAACTCTCTAGCATTGTCTCCTCTTTCTATTGCATCAAAGCACTTCCCCTTGCTTCTGTTAGGGCCAAATCCTATCCAACTTGCCAGCACCATTGCAGCCCTGAGAAAGGGAAAAAATCCTTTACCCTGAGGAGGCCTCTATGATTGCCCTCCCACTGCAGGATGCAGTGCACACCCCATTGGCACGGCTGCGTCAGCACTGAAATGTTGGATAGGATTGTGCCCTTATATTAGTCTATGCACATTCAGCCTTTTGTATCCCAATAATGTGTTGGTCCTTGTGCCAGTTTTTCTAGCAGCGTTTAGTGCTGAAATGTTCATCCATGACAGATTTGGCAGCATACATTTAAAAAGTGTTGCTTCATGAGTGGTTTCTGCAGGCTCAGCATTGTCCTCCTTGGATGTGAACAGTGACATCATCAATCCATATGCAGGTAGACCACTGTAGGCAATTACCAGCAAGACACCCCCATCTCAGTTACTTTCAAAGATGCCAACCTGAAAGAAGTGATTAATCATCTACATTCTGGCTCAGCACTGATCTGAGTTACCTGTGCGTTGATATACCCTAGCTTTGTCACTTCACCTGGCATTATTACCTTTTTCTCCTCCTTCCCCTCTGTTCATTTCCTACTTAGGAATATGTAGAAGAATTATTCTTACCCCTATTCATTGGGCAAACCTGGTGGAGGAAGAAATGCTAGCCCCCATTTTAAAAAAAAGGCAAACTCTCAGACTGGTGCTTGAACAATTATTAATTAATTATCCCACCTTTCTGAACCCAAGGCAGCTTATAACATTAAAATCATCGTTTTACAAGCCACAAGTGTAACGATTAAAACAATGTTAAAAACAATATTTAAACAGTTAAAAATTTAAAATTTAAAACAAGCAATCCCCATGAATCCTTTAAAATATAAAATGAAGAATGTAAAATGATTGTAAAATGCCAGCCAGCCTGTCAACAATTGAAGGCTTGTTTAAATAAAAAAGTCTTCAACCCCCGCCGGAATGTTGCCAAAGAGGGAACAGTTCTTAATTCTAAGGGGAGGGTATTCCAAAGTCGGGGGGCCATCACCGAGAAGGACCTATTCCTGGCTACCATCCCCTTCACCTCTCCTGGTGGCAGCACAGTCAGAAGCCCCCCCCCCCGATGACCTAAGAGTACAGGTAGGATTATATAGAAGGAGGCAGTCCCTCAAATACCCCAGACCCGAGCCGTAAAGGGCTTTAAAAGTCAAAACTAGCACTTTGAATCGGGCCCGGAAAGGAACCGGCAGCCAATGTAGCCACTGAAGCAACGGCCCGACAAAGTCGAACCGACAAGCCCCAGCAACCACACGAGCAGCCACCTTCTGCACAACCAGGCTGAAACCATACAGGGCTCCCCTTACTCCACCCCCATGGATGAGCATATGAAGACGCAAATGCAGGATGTCTGAAACCTTGCCTTTCTCAAGGTTGCTCTGTATATGTAGTATACCTGGAGTCTTGATATAGATTAACAATGCAGTTGTCCCCTCCTGAATAGCCTTTGGCATGTGCAGGACCTTGATAAATTGTTATCGGAGCCCACTAGGTAAAGGCCAGTTGTCAAGATATTTCCATTATTTATTTATTTAGCATTCGGGGCAAATTAATATTAGTATTTTGACCCCAAGGTTTTTCCTTTTATTTCTCTAAATAGTGCACAGGAGTACATGCAAAGCAGCTCAAAGCTGCAGTGGGGAGTGTTCTTGCTTTAATCCCATCAAAATTACAATCATAGCTTTTACCCTCCCCCCCCCCACACACTTTTACCCCACCTTGGCTTTTATTGAAAGCCAATAAAAGCTTTTTTCCTCTTTAAAATAGTATGGGGGCACCATTATCACAATCTCAATTGTGGCAGCGGCAAAGTAATTTTATTAAAATCCTCTGCTTCCTCCCCCATACCATGGCATTAAGCAGTGTAGCAACCCATTTTTCCATACACTATTGGGAGTTTCTTATAATAGTTTAATAATATGTAATTTGACACAGGAAACCTATGCATATCTTCTCAGAAGTAATTCTTATTAGAATGAAGTAAGTGTTCCAGGTTAGTATGCATAGAATTGTAACCTTAGGCTGCACTCTTGCATACAGTTTACTTTGGACCAAGTCCCATGAAAGTCGGGATTATTTCTGAGTAGATATGCACTGAATTGCACTATTAGGAAGGTGTTTTGCTCAAAATGTTCCATAGCTCAGACTAGTAAGCTTTGCTTCAGGTTATTGACTATGGTAACATGATGGTGTAATGTGCACTTTTCACCACTAGTAAAATACTAAATTTTGTCCCAGATTTCAGACTGAAGTCATTAATACAGCAGCAGTTAATCAGTGCATTTTTGCCTTCACATTCATTCATTCTACCATCTCACTAATCCCACTTTTTCAATCTCTTATGACTTGCTTGTTTAATACGTTCTTTGGCACTAAATAATGCCTGGTCAATTTTATATTTATATCCTAAATAAAGCCATATAGTATCTGAATAAATGCTTGTGCAGAGATTTATTCCAGAGGACACGTCTTATTTCTAAATACCTACGCTGTTAGTATAGTGCTAATTTTTGGGTTGACTAACAGCTATTGTAGCTAATGGGAGCAGCTCATTCTGGCTAATCAGCCCTAGTTTCTGTCAATGATGTTTTCTACAGTGCTGTTTCAGAAAGGATTCAGCTTTTCAGTAATGGATCCCCAGCATTATTGGAGGTGTTACTGTACAGGAATACATGTTTCATGTTTCTCCCTGGCTTCCAGATCTTAGGTTAAGTAGGAATTCTGGTTAGTTGTAGTTGCAGTTAACATGATATTGGTGAGGTAATTGTTGACCATGATTAGACTTTGTGCATTGGAATCTTTTCCTGAAAGGGCCAAGTCTGCAGCTTGCGTCCAATTGCTTAACCCTGATTATTAACCACTTATTATTATTTCACATTCATATCCTACCTTCGTCTTAGGCCCTCAAGGCAGTATACATAGGCAGAGCCAATATATGATGCCATTAAAAGTTTAGAGAATCCTCCAAATGTATGTCATACCTAGCTAGTCTACAGAGCAATATGACTCCAACAATAATCTATGTGACAAAATACAAAAAGCGTAACATGAACAACATTGATTCATGAATATGAATATGTCTGAATATTTTTCAATTGATTGTTTCAAGTGTGCAGTTCGTTTATTCTCTTTTGGAATGCTACTAACAGACAATATAGCTTGTTCACTAGCATTGTTTTCTTGCTTGCTGTGTTTGTTTCATGTTTGTTACTCTTTTCTTTCTCCTTTGCTTCACTTCTGCTTCATCAGAGAGAGCTGCAGGTCTTTGCTGCCGCTTAGTAGTCCCTTGTCATAAAGGAATGCCAAGGCTTACTGATCTGTCTGTCAAAACCAAAGATGTCTGGGAAATTCCTCGAGAATCACTGCAGTTGATCAAGAGACTGGGCAATGGGCAGTTTGGGGAAGTATGGATGGGTATGGAGAGAAAATATTATTTTCTTAATTGTCTCCCAATGTTTGGGGGCATGTGTGGAAGATGGAAGGTGGCAGCGAAAAGAATCTTGACTGGCAGCCTCAAAGAGCAAATGTCTCCAAAACATGGGGTAGCATGCTTTTGACTTTGAAAACCTTTCATTTCAAGCACTACATAACTGATTTTTTGAAAGAGGAAGTAGTTAATATATGCCTCCTGGCAATAAGTGTCAAGTTGACAAACTACCTTCAGCTTAACTATCAAACTTCACACATTCTAATGTGTTAATTATGGAAAAGTTTGTCATGAGCCTGCTATCTAGAAAATTAGCTGAGCACAGGTACCAAAGACAAAAACCACCTTCCATCTTTCTCTATGCATGCGTAACTATGGATTATAAGTATTTTTTTATTAATTTCCTTTCCTGTAGAGAAAGCTGATGGTTTATGTTTTAACTTAACTGTGATTGCCTCGAATTACATTCCACAAACTGTCGGATTGGCTAAGGATGCTTGGGAAGTGGCACGAGATTCATTGTTTCTGGAAAAGAAGCTGGGTCAGGGCTGTTTTGCTGAAGTGTGGAGTGGTAAGGCAGTGAAAACTGTTCTGTTTGGGATTAATACTTAAAGTCACCATGAAAGAAGTCACTTTCAGAATCAAAATTCGTAATGAAATCAAGCGATAAGAAAATGCAATTTGTTTCTGTGCCCCCCCCCCCCAACCCAGTATAAGCCCTGCTGTACAGGTCCATAAATGCCGTGCTAATTGCTGCATCAGTTCTGCACCACAGTATAATACTGGTGTTGCAAGACATTATTTTAGCACTGCAGGCAAATATAAATCCATATGCTTTGTAAGGGGTGAGTACAGTCATTTTACTCACTCCTACATTCCATCATAATCTAGTTTGTACAAGAAACTGAATTTAGAATGGGGCTGTGCTGAAAAGTGCTGGCTTACATTTTTAGCAGTTTCCATCAGGTTCTGGGGTATAATGCAAAAAGGCTGTAATTTGCAGCATAATTTGCAGCAGAGGAACAAAACCTGCACCAGGCACTAGAATAACCAAGGCAGGTGAGCATATGGAGCTCCCAACCCAGTAGTAATCCAAAAATTTTTGTTGTTGTTGTTGTTGTTGTTCAGTCGCTAAGTCGTGTCCGACTCTTCGCGACCCCATGGACCACAGCACGCCAGGCCTCCCTGTCCTCCACTAGCTTCCTGAGTTCGCCCAATTTCATATTCATTGCTTCGGTGACACTATCTAACCATCTCATCCTCTGTCGCCCCCTTCTCCTTTTGCCCTCAATCTTTCCCAGCATGAGGGTCTTTTCTAAAGAGTCCTCTCTTCTCATCAGGTGGCCAAAGTATTGGAGCTTCAGCTTCAGCATTTGTCCTTCCAGGGAGCAATCAGGCTTGACCTCCTGGAGAATTGACCGATTGGATCTCTTTGCAGTCCAGGGGACTCTCAAGAGTCTTCTCCAACACCATAATTCAAAAGCATCGATTCTTCGACGCTCTGCCTTTCTTATGGTCCAGCTCTCACAGCCATACATGGCTACTGGGAAAACCATCGCTTTAACTATGCGAACCTTTGTTGGCAGGGTGATGTCTCGGCTTTTGATTAAGCTATCTAGGTTCACCATAGCTTTCTTCCCAAGAAGTAAACGTCTTTTAATTTCATGGCTGCAGTCACCATCTGCGGTGATCTTGGAGCCCAGGAAAATAAAGTCTGTCACTGCTTCCATTTCTTCCCCTCCTATTTGCCAGGAAGTGATGGGAGTGGTTGCCATGATCTTAGTCTTTTTAATGTTGAGCTTCAAACCAATTTTGGCACTTTCCTCTTTCACCCTCATCAAAAGTTTCTTTAGGTCTTCCTCACTTTCTGCCAGTAGAGTGGTATCGTCTGCATATCTGAGGTTGTTGATGTTTCTCCCAGCAATC